>CAJNDS010002152.1:0-211282 GCA_905221605.1 Symbiodinium natans
ACGCTGTCTCGCATGTCCTGGACTTAGAATATTATATACTGTCATGATCTCGGCACAAACATTTAAGAACAAGGCAATTTTGGCATCGCAGCCCCCCCCCCCACAATAATTTCAAAAATGAATGATTGGAACTCCATATTCTGTTTGCGCACTGTCGCACCGTATCCTACAACATATGTTTGAAGTCTGCATTCGCCTTGGTGATTGCGATCGGATCCTCGGACGGATGCGACATTCTCATACACTGGGAAGTACTGCCACTCCATACCATCCTTCATTGTAGTCTGGAGATGCTCAACATTCAAGGTATTTTGGGGTCCGGGGACTTGTCGTACAGAACTATACGTTTTACGGCAGTCCCTTGGAACGCCACTACAATTCTATGACAAGTTATCTTGCAACATTCCCCAAACATTCAGGTTCCAAGCGGGAATAATTATGGGGATTGCCGAAGTTCTGCCACCTGAACATGACCGGACGTCCGGCTGGTCTTATATTGCAAGAGAGCAGGAACCCTGCGTGGGATGGAACGATGGTACCCAACCCGGAACCCTACCTGCTACACATGCAGGACTTGAGGCGTTATACGTTATAACTCCCGAAATCCCAAACCCCTAAACCCATCCAGATTATTGAGCCCATCCTAAGCTCTGAAAATCTAGAACAATCCCATGCAATCTATAGCTGCGAACACGTTAGGCTCTCGAAGGGGTTTAGCACGTCTTGCTTTTTCCTACCCGCACAGCCACAAATCTGCTGGATCTAGGGACCTCATTTTACATGAGACAAGCAATGAAGTGTTCCAGCCTCAATTGTTGTTTTGATCACTGAGTCTTCTGGCCCAAGCCAGGAGAACAACTGGGCCACAACGCTTCAGGGCTTAGTTCGGCAGTGCAAAAGCTGCCAAAGAGAGAAGGAGAGAGAGCATCGGACTCAGGCGGCAGCCTTGCCCCACTGGGTATCCGTACTTGGAAGGGAATTACATACACATGCGTGATTTTGTGTGGGCGAAAGACCAGCGTTTCAGCTGTGTGCTGGCCTGACAGATGCAATTGGTGCCGATCAGCTGTGTGAAGTGTACATCTGCCAGCCGATGTGAGACCATGCCGGTTCAGATTGAACCCTGCCCCAATCGTCCCCCCCTGTCAACCCCCCTCCCACCCCTCAAAAATGCCGACGACGAGTACTACTTCTACTACTGCTACTCCTATTCTTACTGCGGCTGCTGCTGCTACTGCTGCTGCTGCCGCTCCTACTACTACTACTACTACTACTAGGCTAGCGCGCCTCAGGGCGCCTGGTCGTTTTGCTGCGGCTGAACGTCCGGACATTGGTGTTTTGCGTCATTTCCGGTAGAGGCCGAAAATGTAACTTAAAAAAAACTACTCGCGGGCAAGGGAAAGGAAGGTTTCAGGGTTTGGAAGCGATGTGTTGCTGTATGCCGGTCCCTGTTCTAAAGGTCAAGTCTGCAGCCCGTAGAGAAACAAAAACACTGTAAATACCAGTGTTTTGGGCATGGTCGCCAAAGGCAAGGACGCTTGTGAATGCATTTCTTGTTCCACATCCTTATGCAGTATGTTGTACAAAGTGGCGGAAATGCTGTAAATACCAGTGTTTTGGGCGTAAACACCAGTGTTTTGGGCATGGTCGCAAAAGGCAGGGACGCTTGTGACAACGTGTCTTGTTCCACAACCTTGCGCGGTATGTTGTACAAACTGGCGAAAACGCTGTAAATACCAGTGTTTTGGGCATGGATGCAATATGAATGATGTTCTTATCCCCCCCCCCCCAACCCCCCCACCCCCCCACCCCCCCACCCCCCCACCCCCCCCCACCCACCCCCCCCACCTTCCCCAAGGCCCCCCCCCCCCAACAATAGCAAAAAACGCACCAAAACGCACCAAACTACCAGGCGCCTGGGGGCGCGCTTTGCTACTACTACTACTACTACTACTACTACTACTACTACTACTACTACTACTACTACTACTACTACTACTACTACTAATACTACTACTACTACTACTACTACTAATACTACTACTACTACTACTACTACTACTACTACTACTACTACTACTACTACTACTACTACTACTACTACTACTACTACTACTACTACTACTACTACTACTACTACTACTACTACTACTACTACTACTACTACTACTACTACTACTACTGCTACTGCTACTGCTACTGCTACTGCTACTGCTACTGCTACTCCTACTACTACTACTACTACTACTACTTCTACAACTACTACTACTACTACTACTACTACTACTCCTCCTGCTGCTGCTGCTACTGCTACTGCTACTGCTACGACGACGACGACTACTACTTCTACTACCACCACTCACTACTGCCTATGTAACAGCTTATGCGCACGGGCCGCTCAAGACATCTTGTTGGGATTGAACCTGAACCTCGTGGCCTCCGGAAGTACAGAGACGCGGCACGTTGTCCGCTACTGGCTGGGTTCCGATGTCGCACAAGGAACTGCCCAAATGTGCTACCCAAAAAGAGTCTAAAGTATCGAATGTCGGCCCTTGCTGTTGGGTTCTTATACACCTCTCATATTCTATGTGCCTTTGAAGGTTCACATGTTCTTTCCGAGAGCAGCCTAGGCCCATGAAAGGGAGCCACACTTGCAACCTTAGAGGGGTAGAGCTTCAGGTTTCGGCACAGTACCCAACCATGACGAGATTAACTTCCACCAGCTCTTTGATGTAGTTGAACAGTCGACCCCGACACCCCAAACCCAAACCCTACACCCTAAACCCCATTCCTGTCTTTCCAGTTCCTGGTGCAAGATTCCAGCCTCCCGGAGCTCCCGCAGTGGAGCAGATGTGGCTGTGCACAAACTTGGCGGCTGCTTGGTGTCTGTGTCTAGGGCTTCGTGAATTTTTTCGTGCATTTTGGTGCATTCAAGGTTGATAGGGCTTAGGGGGCCTGTTGCGGGCTTGGGGCTTAGCAGCTGAGATTGCTGCCATCTTTCCAAACAACGTCTCCCCAAGTCGACGCAAAGCCGTGCGGCGAACGCTGGCCTGTAACAACCTCCGCTCAAGTTCTCGTGCTCGACCAGAAGGTTTAGGGTTTGGGAAGTAGGGTTCTGCCAGTGGAACGGGTGACAGGCTCTGATGTCGCCGCCCATGAAGATTCAACTACATTCGCAACATGCGGAACGGTATTTCCACCTTGCTGATGGAAATCGCAGGCTTGAGCGCCTGTGCAGCACGCACCTGTGCAGCATGCTGCTGTGCAGTACGCACCAGCTGGGTGCTTTGGGAACATGGACCCGATAGCTGGAAAGCAACATGACGGGAAGGACAGCCGGTCAAATATTTCGGTAAGAGGAGAAGCTATCGAGTTCACCGATCTTCTCGGTTGTGAATTTCGAATTTGGTAACAACCATGCATGCAGACAGTTGCAGCCCTGGCATGTCCACCGGCAAACGAGGAAGGCACTATTGCACTGCTCAGTTGCCCTGATCCACGCCCAGAAGATCTGCTGAGAAGTTCACGTCCTGGACTTTGCTGAACCCTTTGCACGAAACTAGGGGTTAACCCATTGCATACTATAGTTAGGGTTTATGATTGGAAGTTCATGCCGCCTCAAAACGGTCACAAAGATCACTTCCTCAGACAACTTTACTAAACCCTAAACCCTAAACCCTAAACCCTAAACCCTAAACCCTAAACCCTAAACCCTAAACTTTGCCCTAAACCCTAAAAGCCAGCGAGGCCCCCACACACCCCCCCGCGAGTGGCCTCCGCCGAGTTGACAGTGCTGCTGCCTAGGTTGGCCCTCTTGGCCAAGCTTAGGGTTTAGGGTTTAGGGTTTAGGGTTTTTTGCCACCCGCCTAGCAGACCCCCTCTGGGATCACTCCGCAGGGAACAATCGTGATCTCTCGTATGTGCCCTCAGCAAAAAGGGCCCCGAGGCATCCCCATCACCATCTCCCCACAACAGCAAAGACTAGGTTCACAGCATTCACATCAAGGTGGGGGTGCATCCAGGCCGGGTTCTTAGGGTTTAGGGTTTAGGGTTTAGGGTTTAGGGCTTAGGGCTGTACAGGGCTTATAGGGTCTGGGGCTTAGGCTTTTGTGGGGCTTCTGGGGTGTAGATGACAAGGGTTGAGAGGGTTCTGGAGGGCTCACATTCAACGCAATAATGGGAAAGAGAAACGAATCCCAAGGTTCTGCCCAATTGCCCTGCTGTTGGAACACGGGGCGCCTGCTTGCGTCGACGTTCTGCATCACGGCCTAGGTTGCCCAGAAACCTAAGAACTGGCGTCCTGAACCCTAAACACTAACGATTAATAACGGGAAATAAGGGCGCTTTATGTTTAGGTCTAGGTTTAGGGTGCTACTAGGCGTCCTAGCGACTGAGTCATTGAAGTGCTCCAGGAGCTCCTCCTGGCTCTGCAAGCGAGCGAAGCTGACTGCCGGCAGTGTCGACGGGCTGATACGGCCCTTCTTCAGGTAGGCTTGCCAGAATGGCGTCATACTCATACTCAGGCAAAGCACCAGCACGTCGCTAGGCTTTTTGAACTTGATGAAGGCAAGGCCACAGTGTTTGCCAAGCTTGTTGAAAGGCATGTAGAAGAAGGTGTAGCTGTCTGACAAGCCGCAAGTTTCCAGCAGCTCCACAAATGCATCTCGGCTGCAGGCCCCGGGAATGTTCCTCACCATCACAGTCGTGCGCATGTCCTCGCCGGACCGGATCTTGTCAGCCATGATGTCGAACTTGTGCCGGTCCTCCATTCCCATCTTTTGGTGTGCAGGCTTGCCGCATCCTTGACGTTTAGTGCTGCCCTTTGACAAAGGTGTGGCCGGAGCGCGACGCTCCTTGCATGGCAGTGGATCTGATGAGGCGCTGGCAATCTCCGGTACCCTCTCAGCCGATGCACGGCGCGGCTCAGGACACTTGCTGCTCTGATCTTCAAGGCCTTGTGTAGCAGCCTGGCTCACCAGGTACCGAGGCCGGCTGGCCGAGGTCGACATCGTGACTTGCTGAGCTGCACGCATGTCGAAGAACTCCACGGCGAAATCCCCGTCAAACAGCGAAACGCCAGCAATCTCTCCATAACTGCCGAGCTGAGCAACTTGGCGCCGGAGACCGGGAGTGGCCTTCGGCAAAATGCTGACTGCACGAAAGTCGTGCGCGGCCGGAGGGAAAGGCTCGGCCAGCACGCCAAAGTGCTCCAGAACCTTCTGAGCATCCCTCACGTCGAAAAAGGTCACAATTACCATGCTGGCGACCGTGATGTCTAGCCGGGCGATGTCGCCAAACCTCGAGAAGAGCGGGGCCGCCTCGACAAGACTCTTGGGACAGTCTGCCTTGAAGCGAACTGCCACTGTGTTAGAGTCAAGCGACATGACAAAGGCACGAGGAGAGACGTGCTTGCCCTAACAGACCCTGAACAGGCCCTGAGCCACGATAGTTCCCGGGACAGCTCTGGTGTTTGGCTTGGCTGAGACAGAACAAAAAGACTGTTCGCACCTGTCCCCAGATTGGCCCAATGCTTGGAAATTTCTGTTGCGTTTTCAAGCAGGCACACGGGACTCTCCAAACCATGGGTTCTTCTTTTTGCTGGCGCGTGCAATATGCAGAGCTTTGTCTGCAACATGTCAGCCAGGTAAGCTCTCCTTGGTGGTTGAAGAGTTGCAAGCACTATCCATTCACACAAACCTGCACTAGGGCGGGGGCATACATTGACTGTGCTGCGGGGGCTGGGATGAGCTCCTGTGAACACATGGCATGACGGTGCGCTTTTCCACTTGAAACCTCTCAACAGCGTGCCTCCCATCGCCTCCCTGTAATGCTGCTGCAGGGCAGATGCTGCACTACCACTTAATTACCCAACTGCACAGGAAGACCTACGCAAGGCTCTCCTGAAAGCGATTGAAATCCACAACGAGCGTGCCAGCTGTGTCACCTGTATGTTGGGGTAGCAGCTACCATCGCTCCTTTACATGGGTTGCTTCAAAGGTATGCCATAGTCACAGGACAGCATCGCATCGTTAAATGAAGCCAGGGCGACGCAGCACACAAGGCGCGAATGCACAGTCAAACAGCACGTCCTGACCGTCAAGTTCTTCATGTTATTCAGAAAAATGTACACAGGCCCACGTACGTACGCACACACACACACACATTTTTATGTATGGTCACCCCCCCCCCTCTCCCGCAAAGATCTACACCCGCCTTGTCTACAATACTATTCTGCTTGCTTCCATGTACCTGTTGACAGCACTGTAAATATCGTTAAATCGTACTCGCTTAGCGATGTGCGACTGCGTTCTAGAACACGTCATACTTATAATGTTTATATAAATCTGCAACCGAATTTCGCTAAACAGTAACATGAACTTATTTACTCCCAAGCAAAAAAACCTGGAAGGAAAGGCATTGTTACCGTTAGTACCTTAAACACCTCGTCTGTTTTGTGTGTTTGCTGCTGTTTTAGTAGACGACAAATATTGTGAAAAAACTTTCATATTGTCATGAAACCAACATTCTCACTTCTGTACGTACGGCTCCCTTTCTCTCATACAACAACAACTTCTACAATTCCTACTACTACTGCAACGATAACAATACTATTCGTGCTACTATATATATTTCTACATGGTTTCACGGGAAAATTAGTCCGCAGTGTCTTGGGGGCTTCTGCCGAATCCAAGTCTTGCTTACCGGAGGGGCTGCGGCGTGTGTCTCAGTGGCTGTCCTTCATTGCTCCCCCAAAGCAAGCTGAAGACATGAATTTCTGCTTTATCGACAAAACCAGCACGTACTGAGTATGTATTGTCCGCGATGCGTGTTTGGCTAGTAACTGAATTGCATGGAAAAGCGCTATTTCTTTAGAAAAGAACGCATTGCTCAGCAAACCGCATTATGTGTATCGAAACACCTGAAAACCCAGAAGTCCAAACTTTACCAGGGATTCTTCCGAGTTCTTGGGATTCTCTACGTTTGTGAACTTCCGAGTACTATGATCTTCATGAGGTAACTAAACGTTTCTAGGAGAATTATGCACTTTTAATCTTGTATGTGTGAGTTATGTGTTTCAGACATAACATATACTATACACGTGGCATTCAGACTAGAACATCATGAAACTGCATGTATTAAACACCAAAAATTTAGTACATGTTCGTTATACTCAAGTCGTCTTTGTTTAAGAATTCTGCTTCTCTGGCAGAACTATGTCTTTTAAGCTTGTCTATTCGAATCGTGCGCGTCAGACATAAGATACATTTCTCTATTTATAATATACAAGTGGTATTTAATTCGTACGGAGTAGTTAAACATTTTGAAATGAAAGCTGCTTCTATTACAATCACAACTTGAATCCTTCAAATTCAAGACCCTCAAGACGTTCAAGATGAAAGCAGGTGGCTTACCGCTTTTCATTGCGTTGGAAACCCCATAAAGCATGGATTCTCGGTTGGGGGGGCTACCACATGTATGTATATGTATGTATATGAATACATGTAGCCATTTACGTATAATTATCGCAGCAACATATCAGGCTATGTACTAGTTAACTTTGCGATACAGACACTGTTTCAGAGCTACTGCAAGATCTCTGAAGCGGGAATGGCTCAATGGTGGCCTCAAGTCTTAACCATGCCGTTTCCAAGGCGATACACATGATGGGCTTTTAGAGGGATAGTGGGGAAAACATGGTGATTTCTGCGGGTTCTGGTTGAGATGTTGACGTATCATGATCTAACTTAGGGATGGCAAGATATACAGAGAATCCCCACCCAATGTGATTAGAAACTAATTGACTTTTCGGAGCACTCCATTCAAGCCCCGGGTCAGAAGATCGAAAACCTGCTATGTCAGGTAATTAAGCCCTAAACCCGGCCCTAAACTCTAAACCGAAGCCGCGTCTGGGGACTCTAGGTCCTAGGTGCAGCGCTTCGTGGGGCTCGGGATTCTCCGCGACACGCACATGTTCGGACCCGGCCCAAGCGGTCGACTCGGAGGTATTTGGTAAACAAAAACACGATGCCAAATAGGCATGTAGATACCATACACCTACACTGACAGAGGTCTACACATCCATGTACATGCGTTCAGACACCAAATCCGAAGATAAGGAGCGCGGCACTCGAACATAAAAAACTACAAGGAGGGGGCGCATGCGACGCGTAGATGCCGCAGATTCTGAGCCCAAGCACGGCTTCTCCGGCCTCCAGCGCGAAGTTGTAGGACATGCGTCCCTGTGTACACGCAGATGTAATGGGCTCAAGCCCCTCCACCAAGGCGAGGACCTGACATGTCTGCATTAAAATTGGAGGTGACCCTGTTTTTTGAACACTTGTGGCTCACTGATCTTGCCTCGGCCTGACATCGGCTTAGATGATCCTCTCGCTTGAACTCTTCAACACGAGTCGCATGACAGCATGGAGGGCCATGGACTTGTGCCACCCCGCCTCGATTTGATACTTTGTCAAAGACCACGCCTTGCCGGCAGAGGAGCCTTGCCACGTGCCAGTGAGCTTTCGCAGACGGACGGGGCTCAGCTCCATGGTTCCGGGGAAGTGCTCGCAGAGTCTCTGCAACACACAAGCCGATGGGACCGTGCGCCCAGCTGGAAGCATTGTGGTCAGGGTGGCATCCCGGACCTCCCAAGAAACAGCTGCTGAAAAGACGGTGCCTTTCATCTTTGCTCTGCTGGCACATGCACCACCTTACACTATGCTGATCTATGCTGTCTTCCCTCTTTTTGCAGCCTGCCCCTTCGTGACCTGCCAAGCAGGACCCGCAGCCCTGCGACCTAGCAAAACCCTTCTGCACCGCCTGGAGAAGCGGCTCTTTTTGCCTGGAACAACGTCGTAGCAATGCACAATTCCACCCTTGCTTCCAGACTGCGAGTGCCTCTGGGCACAACGGACTCCACTGATCAATTTCATGAATGATGAGGTTCGGCAGGGCTAGATGCAAGAAGCCTCAGACGGCATGTCTGCAGGAGACTCTGCGCTTGGGGATTCCAGGAATTCTTGGTAGTCTGAGGTCAGGGCTGCCCACTGTATCATCTGGCTGCACCAGGCGCATGCGCCGGTTCTCGAAGTTGGTCAAGGCACCTGCGCAGGCGTCTCATCGTTATTCCATGAATTGCTTCTTCCTGCTGTCTCTCTCTTCACTGTTGTTTTTCCCTCCTGAGTATTCGTCCTTCCGTTTGCGGCATCGCGAGAACATGCCGATTCTACAACAACATAGTATCTCGGAGAAAATGTGATTGCATCTCCTTCTGCTTCTCGGTGCCTCAGCCCCGGGTCCCTTGTTCTCTCGTTCTGAAAATGAGCCCGACTCGAAGGCTCTTTTCCCTTTGCTTCCGCTTGCTTGCTTTCCGGCTCGTCTCATGTGACATGTGTGACGACTCTGCCTCTAGGAGCAACACCTCGCAACTCCAAGCGTCTTTCATCCGTCGTTGGCATTTCGCGCAGCCGCTATCAATCAATCTCATCGAAGCCTGCAGCATTTACATTTACATAATGTGCCGGTGCAGTGAGAATCGCACCGGCAGTGCCGAGTGTCAAGTCACCCGAGCAGGTTGGCATCAACCCTGTGCTCAGTTCGGAAGATATGAACACATCACGGTTGAAGATCCAAGATGGCACTCGAGCGACGATTCCAGCCTTTGTTCAACGCATGCACCTACTTTGTCGGTCACACTTTTTGCGTCCAACCGCGCAGAGCGATGAATTCTGAATATGGCCCACTTGGTTACTGGATGGCCAATCAGGGCAAGCAGACTTCACACGCTCCGCAACTTAATTCCGGTTCGCACACGGATTGATCAAGTCCCAGAGCAAAATACAGCTGTCTCTGGACTATGCCAGGTGGTTTTAGCAAACCAACCTCACAATCCCTGCAGTTAACGCATCACTCCGTGGCTGTTCCTGTTCAAGCACAGGCCTGCACTGGCTCTGATGGCTCTGATGGCTCTGATCAGTGCCTTCAACAGCCTTCAACCTATCGAAGCTGGAGGCAAGTTTTGGCGATTCATCAAGGGCTGAGACACCTGACACACAACAACGCTACGGTTGAACTCACTTGGAGAATACGGAGCATAAACCTTAATAGCCCCCATATTGGGTCGGAGAAGTGTCTTCGAATTGCTGCAGCCGCAAACATCCCACGTCGGACCTGAGATTGTCTACTTTTGCCACGCAGTCAGTGCAGTTTTTGAACCCAGGCGTAAACTTGCAAACAGATAAGTGCCCGGCACCACAACTCTCACCAGGAGCTTTCTGTCAGGGCTGAGGCCAGAGCTGATCAACTCCTCGTGTTCGGGAACTCTTTCTAAACCCTCCTAGCCCGCGAAGCCCTGGCGGTCGCTGCGAGCAAGAAAACCTTAAACTTGAAGTCCCCCAAAACCGTCCTTGAAACGGTGGCATGTAATGGCTTCGTGTGAGCCCAGGAGGGCTCCACCAGGGGTCAGCTCCTTGAAACCATAGCAGTCGCATTTTTGTTTGCTGAGGGTCCACAGTTAGGGCAAATTTTAGCAGCGTCATGCAGTCATTGGCATGCTAGCTCGGCAGCGCAAAACAGGCAAAGCGGGCTTCAGTGTCGGTTTCCTGTGCTGGGTTCTCCAGTACCGCCATCCACATGGCAGACTGTGGGTCGAAGATGTCTAGCCGTACCTCGTCGGCGCATGGCAATCGGTCGTCCCAATCTCTCTTCTCTCCACTGCTCAGCTCAGCCTGAGCTCAGTGCAGCATCCAGAATTATCCGGTGGCATCCGGCACATCTACTACAGGGCCTATAGGGTTTCGCTAACGGCAACCTCCCAGGTAATCATCGCTGCCACCTCCTCGGTGCCTCTTTGCCCATGCCAAACAGTTAAACATCGGCAGCTAGAACCAGGAATGAAAAGCAGCCGGGCCACGGAACAAACATAGCCTTAAGCGAGCATTGCGAACGGAAGCATGCGCCACACCATTCAGCAATGCCATGTTATCTTCTTATGGCAAGTATTTCAGGAATCCTATTGGTATGGTACATAAGCAATAGACACCCAGGACTGCTGCTGCTGCTGCCATCTGCTAGCTGCGGCTGAGAAGCTGGAGAGTCGGTTGCCAGAGTTGCCCAGAACGACACGAGTGTCACACAAACCGAAGAAGATGCCGATGTACTCGGGCCACATCTGGACGCATAGGTGCGATAATGATCAGGACTGTGCCTCTGTGATGCAACATGTGTGGTCAAAACCATCACATCGCCTCTCCATTCCGAGGACTCCGAATGTGTGGACTGTGAGGGCTTTCCCCCTGACAGAAACATCTTGTTCATGTCGCTTGGAAACTGGAGAGCTCTTGATTGGCAGATGCACAGTCACTGTCACACGTGTCACAAATTCGCAAGCTAGGTGCCTTTCGGCTGCAGGTTCTGTGCTTCCGATCGTTTTGTTGCGCGTGCAAGTTCACAGTGGCTGTGAGTTACGAGTGTGAGACAGCTCCAGAAAGAAGGGGTGACATATGGTTACATAGCCAAATCCTAAGTCCGAACCTAAGCCAGACATGAGTGAGACCTGCTCGGCTGATCTATTCCCAGCCAAGCATCTGTTATATAGCTCACCAGCCTGGTCCTGGTAAGCCCTCAGAATCCGAACTACACTGGTCCAAATCAAACTTCCTCAGCCTTCGATCTCCGCAATCAGCTCCATGTTCTTGTCTCGCTCCTCAAGGGTGCGATCCACCAGCTCCAGCAAGGGTTTGTTCAAGGCAACTTCCGTATCAGACATTTCAATCTCACGCTGCGCTTGCTTCCACTCCATCTGCCTGATGATTTCCTTTTGGTTTGCCAAGCTGCGTTCCTTGCGATCGACTATCTTCTTCTTCTCCACTGCATTAAACTCTTGTGTGTCACGGTCCATGATTTGGGCCTGGATTGCGGTCAAGTACTTATCGTCGTCTTTGCGGCCGTCCTTTTCTTGCATCTGCTTCAACAGGTAGGCCTGGTTCTCAAGCTTCATCTGCTTCAGCCTCTGCTGCTTGATGGACTCGGCCTCAAAGTAGTGACGGTCAGCTTCGTCTTGCTGTGCGCGTGCACGGGCCTCATCTGTGTCACCTGACTCCTGCTTCATCGTGTTCACATTGTCCTGAAGCTTCTTCATAAGATCTGCCTGTCGAGCCATGCGATCATGAAGCTCCTTGGCCTTGGCTTCTTCTTGTTCATCCAGAAGACGATTGTACTCCTTGATGGTTGCCGCTTCCTTATCCTTTGCCTCCTTGGCAGCCTCGTCCCGCTTCATCTGATCTTGCTTGTTTTGCTCGAAGACCTTGCGCATGGCTCGCTTGGTCTGCTCTTTCTTCTTCTCGAAACGTTTTTGGTCTGCCTCCATCTCGTTGACGATCTTTTCCACCAGCTGTGCCTCCTCGTCCTTCTTTCGCTGCTCTTCTTGGTCCTTGAGCAGTCTTTCGTACCGGAGCTGCTCGTCTCGGTCCTCTTTCTCCTTCTGGATTCGATTGTGCCTCTCTTCTTCCCTCTCCTTCTCCTGCTGCTTCCAGCGTGCAAGCTCGAGCACTGTGTTCTCATGATGCTTCTTCTCCTCCTCGAGGGCCTCGTCCCTTCTCTTGAGCTTGTCCTGCACCTGGGCATCGAGGTCTAGCTTCATCTTCCTTTGCAGGGCTTGCACGCCCAACTTCTGACGCAGCGCATCTTGCTCATGAAGGTAAGAAGCATACTCATCCAGCTTTGACCAGTCGTGCTTTCGCTTCGGTGCAATCAAGTGCTTCCCAACCAAGGAAGTGGCGCTTCGGCTTCGTTGGCTCAAACCAGTCAAGCCTGTGTATTGGCTCACGCCGCTGATGGCCTTCGAGACCGTGGAAGCGTCATCAAGTGCCCGTCCTTGGGCCCGGCTTTGGATACGACGTTCCAAGCGATCCAGATTGCTGTTTGTGATGGGTGCCTTTCGTGCAAAGTTCTCCACTTCCTTCCGGATCATAGCTGAATTCACGGAAACTTCATCAGCTTCCTTGCACGCACCGTGCCCGAAACGATTCTTGAACTTTTCGGTCAACTGGTCCTTCAAATCTTCTCTCTTCTTCAAGTCCATGAGTTTCGCTCTGCGCGCCTCGGACAACTTGCTGTTCACTTCAAAGTCGGAGGCATCGATTCTCTCAGCTGGCATTGCCATGGCTCTGCGCTGAGACTGGAGGCGAAACGCACCTCCTAAGCCTTAAGAGCAGAAGTGCTGCCAGCATTGCGCAACAAAGACGCTCTGCATGCTGTGAAGTGAAACCAACAGGCACATTGAAGTCAGGGTGGCAGTGGTCGCTGATCTTGTACGCTTTTCCGTGCTTTTCCGTGATGCCGAAACTCTGCGTCTGAGGTACAGTCCAGTACGACGCACGCAGAGTCGCACGCCCTCGGCACATGTACACACAAGCCGAGCCGAAGAGTCTGGGGCCCAAGGCATGCTACCAGCTACAGCCTAGGTTGCTGCAACTCAGCAATTGTTCTGCTCGGACATGGCGTGCACTAGTCGCGATGCTTCTTGCATCACAGCAGCCGAAGGACAACAAAACACAAATGTGCAGGGTGGACGGCAGTCGCCGTGATCTTTGCCTGCATGGCAATGGGAGTTTGACGGCGCCGGATTTCGGCGCACAGTCTAGACTCACGCTCAAGGCTTGAAGTCAATAAGGGACTTCTCCTGAGCATGCGGCTTTGGGTTTCTTTTTGCCACCCGCCTAGCTGGCTAAGAGAGACGCACTGCAGGGCATGACACACGATACTGCTTCATCGAGAACTATGGAGGACCCATCTTCCCGTGCTGGCTTCTTTGTCCCAGCTCCGCCCTCCCTCAGAGGCTTCAGACTCCCGGCCACCCAAGTGTCACCCCCGAAACATACAAACCACTGAGAGCATGAAAGTATCTGCAGTATCTACCTGCGGGAAGGAAGGAGGAATCCTCATGCTGTACAGGACAGGAAAGACTCAGTTTAGGGTTTGGGGTAGCTCCAAAAAAGTCAAGAAGTGGTTCTTGGGATGCCTCATTGCGCAGAGCCCAACAAGGTTTCTGAAGCCTTTGCAGGAGCACACGAAGCCACCCAAGGGGGAGGTCTTGGCTATAGCAAGCTGCATCCAATTCGCAATCATTACATCACCACCATCACAATCCCAAACTCTCTGGCACTCAGCCGTTACCTACTGCCCTAGTGGGGGTGTCTCGCTCTCTTTTAACCCCCATGTGGGCAATGTGACCGTTGCAGCCCTTCAAGACGAAGTTTCGTCTCGAGCGGCTAACTTTTCCAAACTAAGTAACTAGCCGAAACTTCCCCAAACTACCTCAGTATGGAAGAGCTCCTGAAGTTTCTTCAGCTCTTTCCGCATGTCCTCCTCGTTGGACTTGAACTCCTCTCACACCGCGGCCGCTGGATGTGCGGCCAGGATTTTACAGGTGCTGGATTGACGGTGAGTGCTTTCGGGCAAAGGAAAACGATGTTTTGGAGGGATGGGAGTTCAGGGCTGTCAAGTCCATTCAGCTTTCAAAACGCTTTGACAAGACCTTCAGAGACCTTCTCTGAAGGCCCTCAACATCTGTAAGCCCCACTCTCCCTCTCTCTGCGTGCAGCTCGCATGTCTGAGGCACCTCAGTCTTTGGCAGTGCGGCGCTGATTTCTTCCTTGATCTCCTTGGGCCACAGTAAAAAGACAATGCGAACTGACATGCTTTCAACCTGCTTGTTCTACTTTCACGCACAGCGACTTTCCTCGGCTTTCTTGTCAAATGCAAAAACCGTGCGGTGCCCGGGAAGCCCCTGTGATGCACTCTCTCCTGACAATTTGCCTTCTCTCCGACTGCACCAACGCCACAGCTCCGAACGTAGTTTTGGGATGTTGGTTCTTTCCACACTTTGCACACGTCCATGGCGACTTAAACGTTTAAGACTTCGGCAGCACCGTATAATACCGTATAGTAGTGGATGCGCCCAAGGCGCCGCCACCTGCTTTGGGTGCTGGGCACGTCGCCTGGCCAGCTGCGCCTCCACGTCCCGGAGCCGGGCTTGAAGCTCCTCGGCTTGAACCCCTTGCTCTTGCATACATGCATACATGCCTTTTACTGAATTTTCTGTGCATTTTTATATATGGTCATATGGCATATGTATGCATGCTCTCTTTCTACGTGTGATATATATATATATATATATAGATGTGTGTGTGTGCGCTATATATGTGTGTGTATATATATATATATTTATATATATTTATATTTATACGTAAATGTCCACAAAGGTCGTGCTGTACCAGCATAGCTTGCCACACGGACTCGTGTCAGTCTCTTCTCAGAGCTCATGCCCAATGCCAGGTCTCTGTCAGTTCGGTCTCCATGTCCTCAAGAGTGTGTCTTTTCTCGGCGACGACCTCAGCTATGCACGATGACGCTTTTCCCAGGCAGGTTTTCACGCTCTCAAGCGAGGCAAGGGACCATTTCATTCTGGCGCGCTGTCTTCTCAAGGGCTTCCTCAATGGGAAACTCTAAGACTTCAGCGCTGACTAATCACATCGGACTCTTCTGCTCAACATTTAGACTTTGGGTTTGGGCTCGTTTGCGCACATTTTCATCAAGGTCTTCGAACCATGATTACGTCCATGTTACCAGTGCATGATCCGCTAACCGTCATTTTCCAGCGGGTCTACGCCCATGTCCGAAGAGAAGCTGCTCTTGCAACGTTGCACGGTCCAAAACCACGATGGGACGTACTTCCCACACCTTCCCACGCTCCACATGCCCGTTCCATCGTGAAATGCATGCTTTTTTCCACACTCAGGCAACAGGAACAAAAAGCTGCTGCCCAAGACCTTGAGTCGCCTAAAGATTGCTCTAGAGTGTGCATTCACAACATGTCACCCTGCTCACCGTGTCCTTGAGTTTCTCCAGGTACGCCTGCCGCTCTTGCAAAGTCTTCTCCACCGTTTCGACTTTCTGCTCAGTTTGCCGGGCAGACTTCATAATCCTTGGAAGGCACGATTGCAGGATTCAAGCACATGTGTTTCATGTGATGCGTGAGGCCCGTCTTTGCGCGACAAGGGGCCCAAGACGCAGTTGTCGGAGCTCTTCTGCAGCAATGTTCTCGGCGCTCATTCTCACAAATATCTCTGCTGAGTCCTGGATGTGAGAGCTCGCGCTGCCCATGCTGCTGAGTGCACATGCTTTGCCGAATGGCTGCTACGAGTATACATGTTCTTGTCTTTTGGAAAGGTGTCCAGGCAGGCTTGCCTTTCAGAGAACATGAGAGAACGCCTGAGCTTCTACTTCGGATCTCTAAAAATTGCGCTTCCGCAACTCGCTCACAGCAAGGCCCGCAGCCCAAGTAACCCAAATGCAGCGTCCTTGGCGGCCTGATGCTTGTGCTTTCGAAGCTTCGCCTCCTGGCTCTGTAGGTGTCGTATCTCTTTTCGCATCTCGCGCGGCTCCTGCGCACTGCCAGACACGAAGAGCTCGCCTGTGGTAGGAGGCTATGGCGGCTAGGCGTACCCCTCTTTGCAAGAATCTCCTTATCCTGCACCCTGAAGCGATTCTTGGCGCAAACGTTGCTCACACGCGCCATGTTGCGATGGGATAGCCTTCGCATGAGATCAGGGAATTTTACGATGTCGCCAGTTGACTATTGCTGCACATTTCGCCAGAGCTCCAGGCACATGCCTAACCACTGCGAAGGGAGGCACCTGTTGCTGTCCATCTGGATGTGCTGGATGTAGTGCAAGGCCTGATCTCTTGCTGTGCATCTCAAGACAGCATGCTGACTGTGGAGGATCGAACCGTTCAGCCAACGTTGGTGTTGTTAGTTAGTTGCTGTTAGTTGTTCTTCTTCTGTCCCGAGGCTTCCTCTGCTGAATCAGCAGCCCATAGTCTCTATGTACACCCCAATGCCAACTGCCCATGGCCTCAAAGAGCGTGATGTCAAGAGAGTCGTCTAAGAAGTTGTCTGACCTAGGCCAGGGCATCCCGGCTTCGGGAGTTGCAGAGCTCCGCTTGCAGTAGAACCAGTCGAGGCTACATGAACCCAGGCCAAGTTGCAGCCTCAATGACATCAAATGGCGATTTTCCCTCAGGGAACAAAGACAAAGTACAGGATAGATCAGACCAGGAATTTAACATCTACGCTGTGATGCCAGCAAGCAAGCGCGGAGCGCGAACTGAGTGAACGAATGCAGATGAGTGTGGAATCAAGCGCGGCGTGGTCGTGGTGAGCTTCCGGAAGCCCACCCCGAAAAAAAAAGCCCGAGTTGACGAAAACAGCAGCACATTCCACCTTGCCTCAGCCGTATCAGAAGAAAGGTGGCCCCAGGTCGTCCAATTCGGCAGCTCCCCAGCTCCAGCGTTCGCAGTACGGGGCCGTCTGGCGGGCCTCGGCTCAAATGCTGTTTATAGGGTTTATAGGGTTTTTGTTAGGGGTTTATAGGGTTTATAAGTTTATTATATTGGGGGTTTACAGGGTTTATAAGTTTATATTAGGGGTTTATAGGTGTATATTGGGGGTGTATGGGGTTTATGTTGGGGGTTTTAGGGTTGTAGGGCATGCTGCATCTGCGATGATTTTGGCACCCCCATAGCTGGCCGAACCTGCATCTGCGTTTCGGTTTTTTCATTTTTGCCACCCGGCTAGCTGAACTGAATGAACGTCCACGTTGCAGGGGTCAGGGTGTTGACTACAAGACTTTAGGGTTTAGGGTTACACTTCAGGTTTTCTAGCAAGCTTCATGTGTAGCCTTCCCTGGTTGTCTCTCTCCTACAAAGGTATCTGAGCATTACCCGGAGGAAACACTCCGAGTCGTTAAAGTTGCTAACTCCGTACGCTGTTCACACCAAGACCAAACGATCCATGTGTCACGCCTACTAAAAGGCGCCATGCCCTGCTTGACTCTCGACCTTTACACTCTGGTACCAAGCATCAGCTCTCCGCGTCCAGCACATCCCCGAGCTGACAAACTCCTCCACATCCCAAGTGACGGCCATTTCTCGGACGTTTGCTAAAGTAACGAGCATGTTCCTAGCTTAATGTCTTTGAGGTGTAGCATGTTAAACATGACGGTCCTGCGTTGCCAAGTGGGTTTCTGTTCAACTTGAGGGTTTGAAGCATTGTGCCGGCAATGATCTTGCCCAGGCTCGCCAGCGCCTGCAAACCAACAATACACGTGCAAGAAACCAGGTCCCATGTACATCAGGGAGGCGCAGTTTACGGCCTCAGCCTCGGAGATTCCATTCTCAGAAAGGTCCAACTCACGCAGGCGTGTCATCTGGGAGTTCAACAAACCATCCTGTGAGACACCACTCGCAGGTAACAACGAAGATTTGTGGACCCCTAATGCCCCCTCATCCATGCATGCTGAATGATGCTGAGTCGCTGCCAAAGCCATGACGCCCTCTGTCTCCATGGCAGTGTTGGCAACATTCAAGGACAACAGCCTCAAACAATTTAAACGCTGGGATAACATTGCTCTATGTTGCGACTTTGACCGGCCTTGACGAACTCTTAGAGCAGCTAGAGCTGAAACAACTACGTCACGTGCATATGTACATACGTCTAGATACACACATGCTGCTCGGCGAGAGGCGTTCCGCACGAGGATATGCTGCGAGCGATCCGCCGCATCGGTCGTGGCTCCAGGAGGTTGCGTGCGATGGAGAGAGACGTTAAACGATCAGCTTTCCTGCGTTCGAGCAATGCCCACGGCTGTTTCATCGAGCCATCTCCTGTTGGCCGCTTCTTCAGCCAAGCCACTGCAACAAGTCACAAAGCTTTCCCAGGATAAGTTCTCCTCGGCATCCAGTTTCGGAGATGTCCTGCGCCACTTTTAACTTCAGCATGGACACGCATGGCCTGCTGCAGTGGCACTTGGAAATTAAACAGAAATTAAACACCCCACATGCCAAGCTGTAAGCTGCAAGCTGGAAGCAAGGAAAGTTGGGCGACCCAATGCACCCTTCAAGCGCACAGAGCAACGTGTTGACACGGCAGAAGCAAGGTCTCCAGGGTCTGCAGCTTCAAGCAGCTTGGTAGCAAGGCAGAGATGCCCTCAGATGTCAGCGCGTTGGAGGACCTGAAAACGAAGCGCTGCAGGTGCTACCACCCCAGGGCCTTGAATTCTCCATGAGCAGCACCCCATACTTTTCTCACAGGTTGTGATCTCGCCCAAGAACAGCTAAATGCAAGCTGCTCAGGCTGAGATGTGTCGCAAGATAAGCACAGCTCGTGATGCGGATTGTGGCTGGGGAACTTGGAGCATCTGGTTCTATCTGATTCGGCTGGGGCCGTGGCACGTCCAAACTTGTAAGGACCGAATCCGCCTCTAGGAAAGCCTCGGAAATAAAAATCGTGGTGCGGCAAAGCCTACTGAAGAGTCTTGAACACATAAGCCTGAGTTTCCCAAAGCTATCCAAAAGCATCCCGACCCTGACAGCACCCCAAAACGCTACAACTTCCTGCAAGGAATAAGGAGTGGTGCCACATGGTTCTGCCACGGAGCTGAGAGGGCCTGGCCTGCCTCTACGCGAAGAGCGACGCGCCCCAAGCCCAAGGACGCTATGCGCCGATGAGAGTTTCGGCTCAGTGCCGAAAGCAAGGACTCGAGACCTACGACTCACAGCCAAACTGCGCTGCACTTAAAAAGGCAATGCTGTGCCGACGGCAACGGGCACTTCTTTGATTCAACCGCCTCAATTTGCAGGACACTTTGAGGGTACAAGTTGTGGCAAAAGCCAGGATATTTGTAGGGTGCTCGCCGTGCTCGGGGACTTGCAAGGTTTGGCATTCAGAGTGGAGCCTTCTGATGTGATGTGGTTCGGCCGCTGGCGAACCGCCTTGATCACGGCGCTATAGCCGGGATTTGGCTCACCAAGTGCCAGATGCTCCAGCCTCGAGGGATTGCGTGTCGCTGGTGTACAGGGGAAGCCATGCAGTAAGCGTGCAGTTGGGTAAAGCATAAGTCCGAGTCGTCATGTTTGTCTGCAGCTCTGCATTGGCAATCTCCTTGACCCCAGCTGGGCCTGGCAAGTCGGGGCTTGAGCCGGAACAACTCAATGAGTTCCCACAATAAGGGCCCCCTAATACACCTCCAAAAAAACAGAATGTATCCTTTGCTGTAGGAACCCACTAATAAATACGGGAACGAAAGACCCCAACAAGGCTTCTCAGCAAAGCAACTTGCATCCAGTTCAGTTCGTGGCTTCTCTGCACTAGCCGCTAGATGCCGCTAGCCTCAAGATGATAAGCTCTTCTTAAGGCACGGCGCCCAAGATATTCCCTGCCAGGAAGATGCTCTTGAGCTGCGGAAGGCCATGAATCAGACTCGCAATGGCCGCTGCAGAGTTGTCCCCCAACTGGTTGTCGCCTTGTGATCTCACACGCGAAAGGTTTTCCTTCTTCGAGCTTGATCTTGCATGGCGGGCTCTGCATGAGCCGGGCTCATGCAAAATGATTTTGGCTGAGTTGCTCAGGTCCAGCCTGGTCAGGTTCTTCCCTCGAAGCTGCCTGTACAAAGCAAAGTTCTGTCCGAAGGGGCTCAGTACAAGGCACCAAGAGACATCAGATGCCATTTCAGTATAAATTTCAGACATGCAGCATGGCCAGGCAGGAAGCCCCGGCAGCACCCATGCGCAAGCTGCGGAAGGAGAGGCGGTCCTGCTACGCATCCAATGACCCCTGCCGACCCCTGCATGCGCAAATGCAGGAAGTCTCCTCCGATGTCCAGTGCTTCTCGGACCTCATTCTTCTGGCTTGTCTGGCATGCATGTGTCCAGGTCCACGCTCGTACATACTCTTAAGCCGTATGTATACACATATATAAATATATACATATACATATGCACACATAATTAATTCATACATAGGGAAAGATGTCGATGGCATGCGCTGAAGCCACCTGAGGGTCTGACGGTCGCACCCTCAGTATCTGACTGTGGCTTGCCGACGATGGACGTCGTGCAGTTCCTGGTCAAGCTACCCATCAAGTGGGCTGCGGATGGCAGCAGCGGCTAATAGCGGCTACATGGTGGGTCCTTAAAGATAAGAGCAATGGGATTCATAACTTAATTCTTTTCGGTCATTGAGCCGCAAATTGAAAATGCAAGAGTCATAGCATTTGCTTATACTTTCATAGGTTGTGTCACCAACGCTTTCGCGAGGCGCGGATGTGGACTCAGAGCATGACACCTTCTTTTTCTAAGGCAACCCTCAGTCCTCAGCCCCAGGATAGTACAAACAAGCTTGAGTACGTAATCGAATGTGTGTTGAACATGCCGGGGGTGAAGATTGAAGATTATCTGAACAAGTCTTGGGCAAATCTTCTGTCTTCACTCCCAGGATTGAATGCTTGAATGTGCAGTCAGACTGGATCCCAGACCTGGTCACCACAGCACCCATGCGGGAATTCACTACGTACCTGCAAAGCACTTGAAGGGCCGCCGGGACTATTGAAACGCTCAGAAACCAAAACAAGCGTGTCGTGGGAAGTGACTCTCAAAAGGGGAACCCTAGAAGCCATGTTGAAGGTGCAAAAACAACTGCTGGTGGAAATCTTCTCAGTGTACATACCTGGACTGATTTAGTGGCCACACTCTAAGAAGTCCTCATCTGGGCTTGGTCCGAAATTCAACCCAATAAAAACAACTATATTTCGAAGCCACACCCCAAGACATCCTCGTCTAAGCCTCGTTCATAACTTTGTCAAAGTCGAATCTATCTTTCGGGCCACATCCCTACGAAATCCTCCTGTGGCCCATGTGCGTACTGAAAGTGGATCCGAAAAAGCCACACCGTAAGAAATCCTCATCTGGGCTTCTTTCGTAGATCTTCTTTTAGATATGCCTAGATGGTTGTATCCGCCGAGGCCTCGGGCCGGAGGTGTATAGATTGTCAGAACAGGCACCCCCCCCCCACCCCCCCCCACCACCCCCCCCGACCCACCCACCCATCCCCCCCCCCAACCCCCCCCCCCCCCCAACCCACCCCCCCCCCCAACCCACCCCCCCCCCCCCCCCCCCCCCCCCCCCCCTTTGGGTTGTCTTCGAAACTCATGCAGGATTTCCAGCATCAACAGTACTTACCAAGGTGCGTTCTCTGGCAAGAAGAGCAGTTGGTCTCGCTCGCCCGCTTTTTTTCTGCGTCCGAGACGCTGGCACGGGGACGTTGTGCCTTCGCGCTCTAGCGCACGAGGTAGAGCGATGTCACAGGTCCTCATCGTCGACTTCCACTCCTCCCACCTGGCGCTGGCGCCGCGCTGCGTATGCAGCTGCGTTGTCGATGATGAATCTGCACCAGGATTCACGGCAGTGCGGGATGGGCTCCAGCTGCGTGCGCATCGAATTGAATGACGCGCGATTTTCTTCTACGGCCCCTCTCCTCGCCCCCTCTCCTTTTCCCAAGCCACTACAGAATATTGGTGAGCCCTACCCCCCTTCCCCCCCCACCCCCCCAACCTCCCCTGAGGGGCCTGGCTCAACCCTACGATCAATCCAAGCCGAACCGTCTCTTCAACCCTAAACCCCAAAAAACCCTAAACCCCAAAGCGTGAACCTTGAGCCCTAAGCCCTCAATCCTAAACTAACCCTCAACCCTAAACCCCAAACCATAAACCATAAACCCGGAACCCTAAACCCTAAACCCAACCCTTATTGCTTGGGGTCCAGCGACTTGGGCGCTGCGGAATCACCATGCTCACGCGGATGCGCTGGGCCGGGCCGAGGCGGGTCGCGTAGCGTTAAAATTAAAGGAAATTTTGTTTAAAAAGGCCACGCCCCATAGCGTCATTCATCATTCACCTGAGTGGAATCTCAAAGTACAAGGCCACACCCTAAATAGCAAATGGTTTCTATCTAACTTGTGTATGACTAGATGTATTCTGAGATATGATTGAGATACTTAAAAAACTGTGCCAAGAAAGCTTGATTTGCCAGAACAGCTGATAAAAGCACAAGTTCTTGGATAAAAATGCAGTTCAAATAGCATTTGCGTATGTCGATATTTTTCTGGGTGAGAAAGTGTAGAACGTGAAAGCACACGTGCGATCTTTTCTGAATGTACGGTTTGCACATAGAATCAAACTTCCCGAAAAGGACTTTGCCGTACATGCTCAGCATGTCTTCTTTGTCAGTCTTCACGAGGGTTTCAAAGGAAAGGTATGCGTAAACCTTATACATGATAGCCGATAACCAAAAACGGCAACCACAACGGCCATCATATTGGGCATCAACCATCATAACTGTGGCCAGCTCTGCCTTGGGGCCGCCCGGCCGGTGCTTGTAGCGCCAGTTGCGCTGTTGGTGGTGCTGTCGCGGGCGCCTGGGGGTGGACTGGTCTGGCGAATTACATGTCTTGCCCCTTGCGGGCGAGAGAGCCTTTGCTGTAGGCGCAGGCACTGGCGAAGGATTCTGCGCCTCAGTTTACACGAAAGCAGGGTGTAGTCTAACATGTTCACACCCTGTCGCACAAAACGACAACATTGCATGCAAGCTTCCCGAATGTGCCTCAGCTCTGTGAGCGTGTGCTGCGCTGAATTTGTAGGTGGGTAGTATAGAAATCACATCAATACCACAAACAACGGAGTTGCATCGGTTTCGTGGAAGGCCAGCTGTTGCCACGTACACGGATTTAGACATGAATGCTACATTGCAAGATTCGCTGGGCTGTTCTGATGGAGGACAGTACATGTGCTTTTTGACCGATTCAACGCCGAAAGCATGTCGTCGGTGCTGCTGTGCGCGACATCTTGTTGTCATTTCTGCTGCACACTCCTCAGAGCGCATTGCCCTTGGCGTTCTCACCCTGGCGCACCACCTGGCGGAATGCCACGCGCCAAACGTTGAAGAGCGCCCAGCCGATGGCGAGCAGGGGCAATGCCAGCACCGCGATGATGCGGACGTCAAAGCCCTCGTCATCCTCGTCCGAGGCACGTGCCGCCCAAGCAGGAGCCGGCATCGAGGCAGCTGCCAGCGTTGCACTCACGACTGCAGCTTGCTGCTGTTGCTGCAGAGCCACTTCCGCTGCCTTTGGTGGTGCCACGAAGGATGGTGCTGAGTTGCAGCAGCTCAGGACATACGCGGCAGCAGCGATGAGCAGCAGCGGGGCCGCGATGGAGCTGGAGCGAGCCATGATGAACTTCTGAATGCAAGCAAAGATGTTGTTACTATGTCGCACCTCTGAACAAAAAACAGCTGCATCCAGCGCGATGTCGACACCTTTTCAGTCAAGATGGACCGGACGAAGCCAAGCCCCTGCAAGAAAACTGCAGTACTACTGCAATGCACTTCAATACTCTGCAGCTGGCTTGCTTGGCTAGAGACGGCACTATTGGCTTGCGGGCACCAAGGTGTGCAGAATGCACACGCAAGCTGTGTTGGTCTGCTTTTAAGCGTGCGACAGCAGGGGCGGTCTGTAGCCTAAGTCTAACTAAATGATGCTCACTCCCTGGCCCTGTTCTGCGCTGTACGACTCCGTGGTCCTGGTGCAAAAAAGATCCCTGAGAGAATAGGCTCGTAGGAGATCACCATATCAAAGCGCGTTGCCCTTGGCGTTCTCACCCTGGCGCACCACCTGGCGGAATGCCACGCGCCAAACGTTGAAGAGCGCCCAGCCGATGGCGAGCAGGGGCAATGCCAGCACCGCGATGATGCGGACGTCAAAGCCCTCGTCATCCTCGTCCGAGGCACGTGCCGCCCAAGCAGGAGCCGGCATCGAGGCAGCTGCCAGCGTTGCACTCACGACTGCAGCTTGCTGCTGTTGCTGCAGGGCCACTTCCGCAGCCTTTGGTGGTGCCACGAAGGATGGTGCTGAGTTGCAGCAGCTCAGGACATACGCGGCGGCAGCGATGAGCAGCAGCGGAGCTGCGACGGAGCTGGAGCGAGCCATGGCTGATTACCTTTCAAGGGGTCTGAGCCGCAAACCTTCTGAAGCGCTACAGTGACCGGCCCTGCAGTATCTACGTGTGTCGCGTAACAGATCTGAAACCGAGTGTCTTGCAATCAGCTGACTCGCTCACCATGCGTGTCCCTTCCATTGCTTGCTTTTTTCATACGGCGTAGGGACAGTCTGCATTTCTAGTCTTTGGAGTCTAGTTCTGCGTGGCCCGGCTCTACGCCTCTACGCTGTACCCGATGCAAAAATGACCCCTGGGAAAATGGGCTCGCAGGAGACATCAAAGTGCGTTGCCCTTGGCGTTCTCACCCTGGCGCACCACCTGGCGGAATGCCACGCGCCAAACGTTGAAGAGCGCCCAGCCGATGGCGAGCAGGGGCAATGCCAGCACCGCGATGATGCGGACGTCAAAGCCCTCGTCGTCCTCGTCCGAGGCACGTGCTGCCCAAGCAGGAGCCGGCATGGAGGCAGCTGCCAGCGTTGCACTCACGACTGCAGCTTGCTGCTGTTGCTGCAGGGCCACTTCCGCTGCCTTTGGTGGTGCCACGAAGGATGGTGCTGAGTTGCAGCAGCTCAGGACATACGCGGCGGCAGCGATGAGAAGCAGCGGAGCTGCAATGGAGCTGGAACGAGCCATGATGAGCTTTCTCTACCGGGCTAGGGGTCTGTGCAGGTGCTGCACTTCTGAACCAACCGAAACTCAACATCTATCATAATCACCATGTGCAGCATCGGTTATCTACATTCCGAACCGACATGTCATGTGCATTGTCGTGCCATGGTCTTCATTTGCATGCAGCAGCAGGGACGGTCTGTAGCTGGAGTCCTATGAGGGCTACACCGACTTCGGTGCTGTGCTTTGCAGATTAACCTGCAAAAAACGACGAAAATAGGCTCAAAGCGCGTTGCCCTTGGCGTTCTCACCCTGGCGCACCACCTGGCG
The DNA here is from genome assembly GCA_905221605.1 of Symbiodinium natans. Classification (NCBI taxonomy): domain Eukaryota; class Dinophyceae; order Suessiales; family Symbiodiniaceae; genus Symbiodinium; species Symbiodinium natans. The sequence continues at coordinate 25,827 of CAJNDS010002152.1, forward strand.
GAATGCCACGCGCCAAACGTTGAAGAGCGCCCAGCCGATGGCGAGCAGGGGCAATGCCAGCACCGCGATGATGCGGACGTCAAAGCCCTCGTCATCCTCGTCCGAGGCACGTGCCGCCCAAGCAGGAGCAGGCATGGAGGCAGCTGCCAGCGTTGCACTCACGACCGCAGCTTGCTGCTGTTGCTGCAGGGCCACTTCCGCTGCCTTTGGTGGTGCCACGAAGGATGGTGCTGAGTTGCAGCAGCTCAGGACATACGCGGCGGCAGCGATGAGCAGCAGCGGAGCTGCGACGGAGCTGGAGCGAGCCATGGTCTTCTGCTGCCCAAGATGTTTTTGTGGCTGTTCTTCGCTTTTTGAGCTGCAAATGCGCCGGCCGATGACCAAACAACCTCGTGTCTGTCTGGCTGATCTGTGCCGCTCTACTTGGCATTGTTAATTAGTTCATCATCGACACTGTGTAGCGGCTTCCCTACATTTTGCATCTCGGCACAGGCTGATGTTCGGTTTGTGCGTATGACAACAAGGACAGTCTGCATCACCCCTTTGGTGATGCTGATGCCCGCTTCTGCACCGTGCGACTACAGAGATGCAAGCATTGGAAAACAAGGCCCATCAAGAGATCACCATATCAAAGCGCGTTGCCCTTGGCGTTCTCACCCTGGCGCACCACCTGGCGGAATGCCACGCGCCAAACGTTGAAGAGCGCCCAGCCGATGGCGAGCAGGGGCAATGCCAGCACCGCGATGATGCGGACGTCAAAGCCCTCGTCATCTTCGTCCGAGGCACGTGCCGCCCAAGCAGGAGCCGGCATCGAGGCAGCTGCCAGCGTTGCACTCACGAGTGCAGCTTGCTGCTGTTGCTGCAGGGCCACTTCCGCAGCCTTTGGTGGTGCCACGAAGGATGGTGCTGACCTCGAGCAGCTCAGGACATACGCGGCGGCAGCGATGAGCAGCAGCGGAGCAGCAATGGAGCTTGAGCGAGCCATGGTCTTCTCTTGCCAGTCTTACTTCTGGTGGGTCTGTAGGCTACAATCAAAAAACCCTGCAGCCATCAGCACAAGATATCCAAAGTGGCTATCATTTTCGCCAAGTTTGTCACTATCAGCTTCGGCGCTGGTGCCTGCCCCCTCTATAATATATATATATATATATATATATATATACATATAAATCATATAATATAATATCGTATAAAATAAAAATAAGAATATACATATACATACAAAAAATAACAATAATATATATATATATATATAAACATATGAAACTCGGGTGCCACCTTGTACGGGACTGCTGCTGCTCATGCTGACTTGCTGTATAGACACTTTTCCGCGTCACCGCTGAGAGTGCAATTCCTCGACTACTGAGTTCTGGAGATTCTCGGGCTAGTTGGAGCTGAGCAGCTACACAGTACGCCCGCAAACTGCCAAAAAAGTTGCAGGAAAACCGGACCCTTCAGAGCGCGTTGCCCTTGGCGTTCTCACCCTGGCGCACCACCTGGCGGAATGCCACGCGCCAAACGTTGAAGAGCGCCCAGCCGATGGCGAGCAGGGGCAATGCCAGCACCGCGATGATGCGGACGTCAAAGCCCTCGTCATCTTCGTCCGAGGCACGTGCCGCCCAAGCAGGAGCCGGCATCGAGGCAGCTGCCAGCGTTGCACTCACGAGTGCAGCTTGCTGCTGTTGCTGCAGGGCCACTTCCGCAGCCTTTGGTGGTGCCACAAAGGATGGTGCCGAGTTGCAGCAGCTCAGGACATACGCGGCGGCAGCGATGAGCAGCAGCGGAGCAGCAATGGAGCTTGAGCGAGCCATGATTTGTTTTGGGCAAGGGTCGTTCGATTTCCGCACCAGTCTTCGCTTAAGCCAAGCACATTTGCAAAATGGCAACATGGGCGTGGGGGGGGGGGGGGGCTGGTCGTGACATGGACATGACTACTTCGGTGAAATTGGTGTGAGCTGCCCTAAATTCAGCGCGTTTCGCACGCTCTTGTGTGCACTTTCGCAGCTCGCCATCGACAGAAACACACGTCTTGCTGTTTGGCTGCGTAGTCGCAATATGCTGTTCGGTTTGGAAGCATTAAAACAGCGCACTTGCGTTGAGCAAGAGAAAAGTTTGGGGCTTATGGTGTTCATCCGGATTTGAAGATGATCGCTCGGTGACTGCCAAGAGGGCTTCGAGGTTAAAGCTCCTTCTCGAGGGTTTTGAGGTTTTGGGTCTAGGGCTATTAGGAGCTTTGAGGATGTGCTCGGTATGAGGGTGCCTGCATCAAGCCTAGGGGGGTCACGTGAAGAATTTCGAACCGCCACAAGGCAGATGGGCCAATCGGGCTTGCAAACATATGGTGCTCTGCTGCACGCCTCTTGCGCGTCTTCGGCGGGTTTCTGGCTTCTGATTTGTGCGTGCTCCGAAATGGATACCATCTGGTTTTGGTTTATGCCACTGCTGTTCATCCTTGCTAAAGCTGCCTATCAGCAGCGAGTAGCTGTGGTAATGCCAATGGTGGTCAATGCTCCGTGCGCGCTAGTGAGTTTTTAGCTCGAGGGTTTGTTTTGGGACAACCGCCATGTGGCACAGTCCATGCATAGGGGCGTGTTCATGCAAGTTCTGGCCATTTTGACGCGCAGCCTGACTTTGATGATGCGCGGGTCACACATTGCAGTGCGACTTGCGAACAGGCATCCCGGAAGACTGGCGCCTTGAGGAGAGCCAGGCACATCAAAGAGCGTTGCCCTTGGCGTTCTCACCCTGGCGCACCACCTGGCGGAATGCCACGCGCCAAACGTTGAAGAGCGCCCAGCCGATGGCGAGCAGGGGCAATGCCAGCACCGCGATGATGCGGACGTCAAAGCCCTCGTCATCTTCGTCCGAGGCACGTGCTGCCCAAGCAGGAGCCGGCATGGAGGCAGCTGCCAGCGTTGCACTCACGACTGCAGCTTGCTGCTGTTGCTGCAGGGCCACTTCCGCAGCCTTTGGTGGTGCCACAAAGGATGGTGCCGAGTTGCAGCAGCTCAGGACATACGCGGCGGCAGCGATGAGCAGCAGCGGAGCGGCCACGGAGCTGGAGCGAGCCATGATGGTGGGCACGGATCGGTTGATTGCTGCACCAGCCTTCTAAACCAAAAACTGCGAGCAATGATCGGAGGTTGATTTCGAGTTGAGACGAGCTGCCGACAAACACCTAGTCACCTGGTCAACAACGCTATGTGCCTGACTTGTCTGCTTCATGATGTACTTCCTGGGGTATATATGATTCACAGCACGATGATGTCGGCAAGATACATTGCATGTTGTTGCAAGTTGTGCTCATTTTGTCGCGCAGCCTGTCTTTGATGATGCGCAACTTTTTAGAACGGACATCCTGGAAGACGGCCGCCACATCAAAGCGCGTTGCCCTTGGCGTTCTCACCCTGGCGCACCACCTGGCGGAATGCCACGCGCCAAACGTTGAAGAGCGCCCAGCCGATGGCGAGCAGGGGCAATGCCAGCACCGCGATGATGCGGACGTCAAAGCCCTCGTCATCTTCGTCCGAGGCACGTGCCGCCCAAGCAGGAGCCGGCATGGAGGCAGCTGCCAGCGTTGCACTCACGACTGCAGCTTGCTGCTGTTGCTGCAGGGCCACTTCGGCAGCCTTTGGTGGTGCCACAAAGGATGGTGCCGAGTTGCAGCAGCTCAGGACATACGCGGCGGCAGCGATGAGCAGCAGCGGAGCGGCCACGGAGCTGGAGCGAGCCATGATGGTGGGCACGGATCGGTTGATTGCTGCACCAGCCTTCTAAACCAAAAACTGCGAGCAATGATCGGAGGTTGATTTCGATTTGAGACGAGCTGCCGACAAACACCTAGTCACCTGGTCAACAACGCTATGTGCCTGACTTGTCTGCTTCATGATGTACTTCCTGGGGTATATATGATTCACAGCACGATGATGTCGGCAAGATACATTGCATGTTGTTGCAAGTTGTGCTCATTTTGTCGCGCAGCCTGTCTTTGATGATGCGCAACTTTTTAGAACGGACATCCTGGAAGACGGCCGCCACATCAAAGCGCGTTGCCCTTGGCGTTCTCACCCTGGCGCACCACCTGGCGGAATGCCACGCGCCAAACGTTGAAGAGCGCCCAGCCGATGGCGAGCAGGGGCAATGCCAGCACCGCGATGATGCGGACGTCAAAGCCCTCGTCATCTTCGTCCGAGGCACGTGCCGCCCAAGCAGGAGCCGGCATGGAGGCAGCTGCCAGCGTTGCACTCACGACTGCAGCTTGCTGCTGTTGCTGCAGGGCCACTTCGGCAGCCTTTGGTGGTGCCACAAAGGATGGTGCCGAGTTGCAGCAGCTCAGGACATACGCGGCGGCAGCGATGAGCAGCAGCGGAGCAGCGACGGAGCTGGAGCGAGCCATGATGATCTTCTGCGGTCAGATCAGCTGATTTCAAGCTGCTTGAACAAAAAAGCCTGCAACCATTGTGGCAACTGCAAAGGTCTTCCTGACAAAGGAGACTGATTAGACAGGTAATTATGGTGCGAATAGCCTGCCTCATAGGGTATATTATAGGGGGATCCCTACTAACCAACACGAATCCCATAATATACCCTATATTATATACCCCTAAAGGGATTATATAGGGTATATTTATGGGGGGCATCCTAAGCAACAGTAAGTAGTGCTGCCCAGGCTGCTCCCAGAATTGCCTGGCACTTTCGATGCTCGGCTGCTCGCTGGCATCGTGGCAGATCGCCGCGTAGAGGTCCAGAAGGTACGGCTCCGCGTGCTGCGTGCAGTTTAGGGTCTTAGGGTTTAGGGTTCTAGGGTTTAGGGTTTAGGGTTTTAGGGTTTTAGGGTTTTAGGGTTTTAGGGTTTAGGGTTTTAGGGTTTTAGGGTTTAGGGTTGCATATGCCATCATTGTGGGCTCCACCACTCAACTCCCAAGGGCAAGTGGGGAGAGAGCCAGCAACGAGCTAGACGCAGCCTCCCCCCCATATAAGTGTACACTTGCAGGCATGCCAAAGCAGTTGTGAAAGCAAGCGAGAGTTGAACTCGAGCATTCGCCCCAACCGCCCTCCGTCCCCCAACAGTGTAGCAGCAGCTACATGGCCTGAAAGTGTCGGAAACCAGCATAAGCTGATCGTGGATAGATTTGCGACAACTTGCCGGGCTATGAGGTGTTCATTCAACCCTTCAGTTCATGATGCTCCCCTCCCACCACGTCAAGTCTGCACAATCACTTGGGGCCCACTTGGGGCCTCTGTGGAGAATAACCCAGCTGAAGCTCATGGGGACAGCCCACCCCCCTCCCCCTTGTCTAGATAACACTAACACATTGGGAACACCGCTAGCACGAATGATGCTTTGGAGCATGGCCATCACAGATTCGATGCCTACTGCAAACAGTCGTCCTTCCACTTCAACAGGCCTCAAAGATTGCAGCATAGCTTGCCAGCTCTAGCGCAGCAGAGTGCTGCAGTTGGTCTCGCTCCCGTTTTGGCACTTCCTGAGACACTGAACCCACAACACCACGCAACAACCAAAAGCTTTGAGTTGCGCAGCTGAACCTCACTTATACTTGCCGAGCCACAGCAAGCGCCAGACCATTTTGTGCCATGGTGCAGACGAAAACCCGAGTGAAACAGGCTGCGAGCCGAATTTCAGCGTTGGGCAATACTCAGCAACCCCTTCCCCTCGTCTCTGTGCTTACCTGCGTCTGTCTGCGAAGAGCCTTACAGTAACAGCAGTCGCTCGTGCCTTTCGGTTGGGCTTCAGCCGGACCATGCACCTCTCCCGGAATTGAACAAACCATTCGGAACCGCTGTTGCGGAACTATGGAAAAAAGCCTGCTGGCCACCAAGGGAAACTCATAGTCGGCAGGCATGAAGTTCTGGAGGAATGTCGGGTCAATTCCTTACACCAATCGGATTCTAACTGTGGCACAATGCTCCTGCTGCTGCTGGCGAGCCTACATCTTTCAGTTCGCAGAGGAAGGTGCATTAGATGGCAATATTGCATAATATCATTTCAACTCATTTCAATGTCTGACAATGTTGATGGTAGTGAGCAGCATGCGACGTTCGATGGGCTCCAAGTGCTGAGTGCGATTCTCAGTGTCGCAACCACCTCGTGGGACCCCGCTCGGCTTGCCATCTCCTGAAGCCGCAGGAAAATTCGCCAATGCGCAAAAGAAGCCCCCGAAATGCTTCTGCTTCAGCGAGCTTCGCGTCTCTTAAGAGCCAGTGACATGCTGTGAGCCGCCCACTGGTCCTGAACTTGTGCCACAGCTGCTCGGAGTGAGTCGACCTGCACCAGATCGGCTCGGAGTCGCTCCATCTCCACCCCCACATTGTACCGGTCACCTGGCGGATTCCGCGCGCGAAGCTCGTTTGTGCCCTGTATAGGGTTTAGGGTTTAGGGTTTTATAAGCAGTCGTTGTGACGAAAACAAGTCCTGGCTCACTTGCGGCGGCAGTCGCCACTTCGGCATGCAAATTGGCATCTGCCACCTGACATCAAGAACATTGGCTCGAACAAAGCCCAAGTTCTGCAATTTTGCAGAGTGTCATAACAGTACCAGAACTGACCTTGAACTCCCTCTCGAGCTGCTCTTGCACCTGACGTGTTCCGACCAGAACTCTGATGCAGTTCTGACAACGAACTTCGAGGAGCTTTGGGGCAACGGTTTGGAACCCAAGGCCACATTCGGAATCCCAGCATGCAGACCAAATCAAGCAAAGGCATGGGGTACGAACATGTTAGACATCTCGGTGCTACGGGCACCCTTGCGCCCTGAAGCCCTAAACTCAGCATGATATTGAGCACGCTGTCACTTTTGCAGCTCTCTGAGCCCGTCCTCCGTGATGCGCATGGAGAGATGGGCATCGACCTGCATGGCAGCTGGGCGCGAAGACATGTGTGTATGACTGAGTAGAACGAAGTATATGTTCATTTGTATGCATACATACACGCACATATCATTTTACCCATCTACTTCTGTGCACTCCATATCGTACTATTGTTCTACTGATCGCTGTTCCTGTTATCACTATTCTTCATGCTGCTATTACTCCTTTGCAGTGATTTTTGGTTACTGGTGATCTCACTACTTCGGGTCGTTTGGGATGTTCCCCCTTCTAACAGTCCTTACTCATAGGGAGGGGGGGGGGGGGTACTAGAATCCCAATTAAGGACTGTTCGTACAAGGGGGAACATCCCATCTGGGCGCATTCATCCTATGATCCTTGTGAGATGATCCTGCGAGCTTAGGTGCCCTTAGCCCTCGTGCCCTTGGCCCCAGCCTCACGGCGCTGGTCTTCGATCGCACTGCAGGCCTTGCAGTCTGAGCAAACAATGCACAAGGAAACAAACAACACTTGCATATGTATACATAAATATAGATATAAATATAAATACAAATATAAAAAACAAATATATATATATATATATATACATACATACATACATACATACATACATACATACACACTATACACAATACATGTATGTATATAACATGCATGTATACATATACACATATATGTATATATACACATATAAGCCACTACTTAACTTCTGAAATTGTACATCTTTACAGTGCTACAATGTAACCCAGATGACCCCGAGATATCTTGGGCGCCGCATGCACCTCGCAGCGCAAGTCGGCGGCGTCCTCCAGAGCCACAGGGGGGTTTTGGGGATTCTTTGCACGCGACTCCGCAGGGACAAATCGAGGAGAGCGTCGTAGTCCACTATTGTGACAGCCCTTGCCCCTGGCTCGTTCTATCGACGATACAGCCCCCAGGCCCCAGACCCCGGTATGTAACAACACACAACAGGCATGAGCCGTAGGTACAGGCCCGCACTCACACCCCGGCGTCCGGCACTCCACAGCACAATAGGGCACACGGTTGAGAGGTCAGGATGACCCGGCAGGCGCGCCAGGGACAGAGGAAGTTGCCCGTGCCCATGGAACAGGATTCGCGCACCTCTTTGGCCGCCTGGAGAGCTGAGGACATTTGCCCTGCCTGCAGGAGCACTTCACCATGAACTCATCTGTCCACATCCCTCTTTCTGAACTCGAAGGTGCATGTGAAAAAAGCCTCGTCCTTCAGTCTTTGCGTTGTCTGCTGCACCATACTGGTGACCTCGGATGGGTCTCGTGCTACTTCAACCACATATGGTCGTGGTACCCTGGTGGGGTATGAAATCTTTGGACATTTGAACTTCTGAGGGTTTTATTGAAGAGGGCGAGGCATCTTCGGGATTTCGAGGCTCCAACATCGCCTTGCAGCTTCCTGCCACATCCATGAAATCTGCGTCTTCGCGGCTTGAGCTGGGACAACTTCTCCCACTTAGGCAAAGCAGCATTGAGCCTGATTTCCGTGGCGGCCTCATCCTTTATTCTGGCCTAGCAATTGGATGCGGAAGCAGGGTGCAACTTCTCCTGATGCCAAACCCCCATGATGAGCGGAGCAGTCATGTGGCATCGCAAAGGCCAACATGGGCCAGTATGGGCTGCTCTAATGAAGATGAGTCTTTATGTGGTATCGGTAGCCATACGCAGCCAGGCACCAGCTGGCCCCCATCACACGAAGTACTTCGAAGAAGCCTATGTTGTATGGCCACTTAGTAGCATGCTGATATTTAGGGTACCCCCCAAGGGACCGTCATGTAAACACTTGGGGCCATATCGCACACGTGCAGGCCATCAGCTGCCTCACATCCCCTGGCCAGCCGCCTGCATGGACATCAATGCACCTTGGAGATCTTCTCCTTGCTGCCCCAACTCCTGTGAGATGGAGTTCAGTCGAATTATTGAGCACATAACTCTCTCGGCCGGTGACTAGCAGCGACGAGCAGAACATGAAAGGCTGAGGCCTTTCGTAGGCTGGCCAGCTCCATCTGGAAGACAGTGGTGAGATCCTGCGGGGATCGGAAGTCACCGTTTGATAGACGATTCGCTGGAATTGAATGACTGAACAACAGCATGTATGAACCACCCACTAAAAGTAGAGCGTGAATATTACTTCTGGTATTGACAAAAACTCATCATAGAGTATCGAGTATAGAGTATAGCCATTGAATGAGCTATTGCTCCCTTTTTGCAAAAGGCTTCTGTGCATCCGCCTGCATGTGTCGCACGTAAGTTTTTGCGCACCCTTTTGTTCCTAAACCCTAAACATCCCTAAGCCCTACCGCGTTCACTTTTGGGGATCCCGCCTTTCTCACCTCAGCCGCCTGGCTGCGGAGCTGGTCCAGATCCTGCCGCAAGGCCTCCGCTGGCACAAGAGCGCTCCAACAAGCAGCAGCCCAGATGCTTGTCTATGTATTTGTTAGTAAATATACATATATACATATCATTATTTATATATGTATGTATATACATGTATTATCCTTCTTCATTATCCTTCTTCTTGCTTTGTTTTCGTATGTACACATTTGATTGATTTTGCACTAATTTCTGCTGGCAATGACGGATGAGACTAACGACTGGTAACTGTTTTTTGTACTGCTTAGCATTCTTAAATTATCTTTGGTCCTTCTACATGTTTGTTCAGTGGTGCATATATTTTTTGCTATCTATTGTTTACTCCTTGGTAACATACTTATTGTAATAAATCATCTATGAGCGCTTTTTTGCTAACTATTTTGAAAGCTGTTTGTGTTGTTACTACCCCTACTACGATTGTTGTTGCATATTGTTGAAATTTGCTTAGTAGTTGTCACTAGAATCGCTAGAACTCCGCTTGTAATTATAAGAGTTGTTACAGTCAGGACTTGTTTTGAGTTGCAGCTTGGTGCCTGGTGCAGCACGTCGGAGTGGCTGATACTTTCGGCAACCTCCTGCTTGTGACTGCAAGCTTTGAGACTTGACGGTGAAGCACTGCTAAGCAGACGCCCCCGCCGACAGCCATTCAGAGAGGTGTGAAGTGCCGGCAACTTCCGGCACAGAAAGAAGCAAAGAAGGGCCAAGTGGTCACAGATGGCCTTGCGGACTTCGATCAGTGCGCTGTTTGAATCGGCGATGCCCTCGCAAAACATAGAGCCGCTGAAGTCAATAGAATAGAAGCCCCAAGCTCCAAGGGGCGACTTCGCAATTAACTAAGTGATTCCTTGTAGGATGCCTAAAGCACTGCTGCCTGCCTGCCGTGCATCATCTCGCGCATCATTCACAGAGCTCCGCACATCATTCACGGAGCTCCGCACATCATTCAAGGAGCTCTGCAACTCCGCCACAGAGCCCTGGACCGCCCCCAAATCCTGCTGATGGCTGGACAGCTGGGCCAGCGCATCCTGAGCCAGTTTTTTATTTAAATGAATGAATAAATAAATAAATATATATTTTTTTATTTATACTATTTTGATTTGTCATTGGTGCAAGGCAAGGAAGGCCACAGCATGTTCAAGTCGTTCTCCTCAGCGGCTCTTCGCGACTCGTGGCGGAGCGAGTTTGTGGTCTCATGTGCGGCCATGATCTCCTGGGATTCTCTCAATGATGCAAAAACTCAGAGATGTGAGCCATGTCTGACTCCTTGCCCACGTCGTTCAGCTGACTTTGTAGCTGCCCCAACTCCTGGGCATTTCTGCTCGCCCATGCATTTCTGCCAGCGCGTAGCTCGTGCTCTCAATCTTGATCGGCTTAGGGATCTGGTTGTAGCTCCAGAGGTGAGTGTGGCATGTGGCAGCTCCTCTATCTTATCATTGGCGTGTCCCTCCCTTGCCCGTTTCATGCTCTCCTTCTGCAAGTTGTTCATTCGCGTGCAAGTCTCCGAACTTTCCTTCAGACATGCCGGGCCATTGTGTCCATGAACCATGGCATGCAACAGTGCAAAGTACTACTTGGTAAAGCATAGGAGATGGCACGGGGCCTCTTGGAGGCCTCGCACTTTGCTTTGAAGCTCCTGCGCATCCTCCAAGTTCTAGGTGCAGCACATCACTTTGCAAGTCCAAGTGGGGCAATTCAAGGACTGTGTGATATCAACATGCGCAACACTCCTACAGCAGCCCAACCGCAGCCGCACCTTAGACATGTCCTTCGCCTCGCTCCTGATAGACACCATCTCCTGCCACAAAGCCCTCAAAAACACTGTTAAACGATGAAACGCTCATCGGATCGGACTCCACATGAAGGCATTGGGCCACGAGAAGCCTTCTGAAGGCTGCTGACCTGGCCCTCGGTGGCACTCAGCCCCTGGCACAGATGGGGTGCTCGGCTAAGAGGTCATTCTTTGCACAGCGTCTTGGACTCTCTCGAGCCTTTCGCAAGTCTTCCTGTGTGCGTTGGGCATGGGTGGCGGCCGCCTCCTTCGTGGATGTGAAGTCCAAAAACACCATAGATATACTAGTGCTATACTATATTACAATACTATTTACACGTGTGTATGAGTAGTGTATTGTAGCAGTATAATCTCTACTCAACCAAATAGACCCTTGCTCCGGGGGCACCTGTGCCTTCAGCAGGTCAGTCACCTGGCCCTGCAGCACTGGGAGTTCCTGCACCAGGCTTCGAAGCAAATTACGAAAACACAGATACAAGGATACAAAAACAACATAAGCATGTAAGAATATAGCAAAAAAGCAAGCCTACTGATAGATAGTCATGTAAGAATATAGCACCTTGAGCAGGTCGCTCGTCTGGCTTCTCAAGGAAGCGGTGTCCTAGACAGGAACAACACGAGTAGAGCAAGGTACGGCGAACCTTGATAGTCCGGGTCAAGTCCTTGCGCAAGTCGTTCACCTGCCCTTGCATTGTGGAAGAGTCCTGCGCGACACACGCCTGAGCCGCCCCTTTTACAGCAGCTCAACAACCCCAGCATGGCTTTAATTTATCTTCGTTGGCCTTGCGCGCGTCGTTGAGCTGCCCCTGTGTGGAGGAAAGCTCCTGGAATATTTCTGGGATGCTTGTTGGACAGGCTGTGTTGACCATGTTGGCTGAAGTCGCTCCTTTCGCAAGTCGCCAAAGTGACCACGTAGTCCAGACAAATCCTGTGGCAACTTCACATCCAACTAGTGCCCCTCAGGGCTCATGCTGAAATCCTTCTGAAGGCCCGTCTGCTGGCTCTTGGTCTCTGAAAGCTCCTTCACAAGTGTACGAGGCTTTGAGAGAACTAGTGAAAACTTAAACTGAAAGCGACCTCTACTGCATCAAGTGTTGTGTTGAACATCCGAACCTTTCTTACCGTCTGTCCTTGCGTAAGTCGTCAATGGCAGTTTGCTTTTCGGAGACTTCCAATGTAGTTTCCTCAAAATCGAGAAAGTGAAGAGCAAGCGACAATTCCGCATCGTTCCTAGCAAGGACACCGTGCCCACCCCCCCCCAAGTGTTCATTGCAAAACCCATGAGTGGGTTGACCGCAGGGACGCGTAGGGAAATGGAACGTGAATGCCGCCTTCTCACAGGTCGCTTGGCAGTCCTTCCGCAGCTCTGCAACCTCCTTGTGAAACTCGCCACGCAGGTCGCAGTGTTCTTTTCGAACCTTGCGATGGTCTGTTGAAACGTCGGAGAGTGAGCCTCAAGCCCCAGTAGCTCCATAAGCGCATGAATCCGCATAAAAGCCAGATACAACACACAAGAGCCTCATCAGCCCTCCGAACCCTTGAAGCTATGCAGCTATATGCACTTTCGAGACGACCGACTAAGTTTTTCTAGATGGATGGGTAGCCAGCAAGTAAATGCATGGATACTCCTTGTCGGTCTGGGATGGATAGATAGTGGGATGCTTGGGTTGATGGATGCTTGGGGAGAAACGCTTTTTTCTGTCAAAAGAATAGTTTACCGGGCTTGGATGAGAACTGATCACTTCTCTGATGGCGAACTCCAAACAATTTCACGATGCACCATTTCACTTGCATCCTACTATACGGCAGCGAGAATTGTCCCAAACACACGATCCGATGATTCTAAACGAAACTGACCTATCAACTTGTTCTTGCTACATGTAAACCCCAAACCCTAAACTCTAAACCCAAAACCCAAGCGGGGGCCTAGGCCTAGGCGGGAGCACGATTCAAACCACCGAAAGGGCAGAGCGCGACTTGGCACTTGGCGAAAACCATGCATTTTGCCATGCATGTATGTATAAATTGGATGTTGAAGAAACACCCCAACCGCGCACACAACCACCTTCCAACCCGAATATGATAAACTTTATTAGTACATAAAACTACAGCACGATATGTTCTTATTGTTAGTATTGTTGTTCTTACTTCTTAACAATTCTTATTCTTCTCATTACTCGTAGTAAAAGGGTGTTAGTAGGGTGTTATCTATTTCGTATTGGGTGTTTGTGGCTTGCGGGCTCTCCGGAGCGCGTCGCTTCGCGCGATGTGCCGCGGCGGTCGCCCTATCTCTTATCTCTTTGCTTCTACTCCCCATGTGGGGATTTCCGAAAATAGGGGTACCCTTCTTGGGGGTTCCTACAATCAGGATCATACTCTTTTGCGGGTATTTAAGGGTGCCCCTAGTTTAGGAAACACCCATGTAGGAACCCCGGTGGCCCCTTAGTGCAAGCACTGCCTGGGGAATCAATCCTTTCAGTGCGAAGAAGCCCAAGCCAAAAGCAACAAAAGTCGCGCATCCCGGAGGGAGCTGGGCCTTGCTGAGGTCAGCGGTGAGCTGGGAAAGCTCGGACCGCAAAGCTGAGCGCTGGGACTCCTGTGAGTCTGGATTTCGAGCAGGTTTTAACTTTGCGCTAACAAGGCTAAGAGTCTCTTCCGGGGGATTTATAGGGTTTAGAAAGTTTGCGGCAGGAGGGTTTCGATGGTTTCCTACCGTCAAAAGGACCAATCGACGGTGCCCAGACCTGACCTGCTCGGATCTTTGGGAGGCAACGCTGGTGCGTGTGACGTCCATCTCCGAGCGGAGTGCACTCAACTCTGTGGCTTGCTGCTCTTTGTCAGACCTCGTCAGCAGAAACAAGCAGTCAGAACTTGGACAGCAGAACGCATTGCCCGACTGGCACACGACCCTCACTACGGTGTGCAGAAACCTCATGTCATTGTGTCTGTAAGACGAGATGCTGGAGAGACTTGAGCATGGCGCCGGTGCTTTCAGTCTCTGATTTCATCTCCGATTTCAGAAGCGAAAGGTCGCGGAGGTGGCTGTCCATGTCCGAGCGCCAGGAGGCCACATCCGATCTGAAGGAGCTCAGGTCACCGCGCAGGCCCGTGAGGTCCGTGCGTTGCGAGCCCAACTCCGCACGCAGCTCCGTGCGGAGCTCGGTGCGGAGGTTTGTCGGGAGGGCGTTCAGCTCGGAAGCTTGCGAACTTAGTTGGTGGCTCAAGTCGCCCAAGTCTGCTCGGACGTTGGTCACCTCAGCGCGACAGGAGTCCAGGTCAGCTCTCAGGGAGCTGGCATCCGAGCGTGCCGAAGTCAACTCGGAGCGCAGAGCGCTCACCTCGCTTCGGTGCGTGTCGAAATCCGAACGCAAGGCGCCGTGCCCGGAGCTCATGTCGGACTTCTGGGTGTCGAGATCCTTGCGCACGGCGCTCAGCTCAGTGCGCAGTGTTCCGAGATGACAGTCCCATGCCGATCGGATTGTCGAGAACTCAGAGCGAAAGGAGGATGCCTTGCAACTGCACTGCTTGCCAACAATACGCAATGCCATTCAGGAAATCACGATTGAGTACGCCATCTGAGTGCGGCAAGGAAGCCCGAGAAAGCTCTTCTCGAAGAGCCCTTAGCTGGCTGCGTTGAAGTAAGCCTGTGCATCCCACGACTAAGGTGGCTAAGATGTTCCTGCAGCGGGCCGGACTCAACGCCAAGGACATTGGCTGTTGCACCGCTCCGTCAGCTCTCGTCCCTGATAGTTAAATTTAGCAGATGATCGGAATCTAAAGCTGCCCTTTGTCGCCGAGCCACTTGACTTCACTCTGGAAGCCTTCTCGCAGCTTTCCCGTGTCGGCCGTCTGCTGATCACGCCTTCAGTTATTTTATGCCACGAAGAAACCGTCTGATCAAACACGCCGTGCTTGGGCACTGGCAGCTTCCAGCTGCTGGCGTCCACGAAGTCCCGCCTCCGTTGTTGAGTAGCTGCATGCATTCTAATACAACCTCTGACATTACATCAGCTAGGCTGCAGCTTGGTGATGTCAGACGCTTGCGTTTCGCGCAGCACCTAGGTGCACAAATGTGCACAGCAGATGAACAGAGCATGCAAATAGACGCCTGTGAACAAGTGGAGGGGAGGCTCACCGCGGGGCGTCTTGCAATGATGTGGGTAGGACCGGACACCCACTAGCCTTGACCGAGGCTCAAACGGCCTCACACATCAACCAATCACTTAAGAGCCTCTCACTACCTTCCTGCCTGCCTTCCTTGTAGCGGGTTCAGGGCTTCCGCTCGCTGCATGGTCCGGCTACGTCGGCGTTCTGCGAGCACCTGCAGCTCGTTCGCAATGCTATCGCGGATAGCCATCATCTCGCCAGTCAAATGTGAGACCTGCATCGGCGTGTGATATAAGGTTCTGAACTCTTACGACAGGCGGCGTGCTGGGAGATCTAAGGCAACCATATTCCATGTCGAAATCGTTCTGTCCTGATAGGTCTGATAGGTGCTGCCTCTTCAGCGATTCGTTGCTGGGCAGCCGATGCAATGTCCTGACAGCATGAACGGAGCCACCATTCACATCGGCCACTGCATATGCAATCTCAAACCCCCTGGTTCTGAGTAGGGAATGAGGGAATTTGGGCCCATACATACCATATAAGGGATTTTCCATACCATTTTCAGGGATTATATAGGGTACCTCATTCCCTCATTCCCTACGAAGAGCCAGTCAAACATCTGACATGCCCGAGCACCCCAAGGAGTCCTGCATGTTGCCCCGCAACTTCTTCAGCTCAAGGCCTCAGAGGCCCAAGGCATGCCTCTGAGGCCTCTGAGGCCCACGAAGGTTCTCAGAAGATCAAGATGTTGCCTTCTCCTACCCTTTTTTTTCAATTCCTCCCAGCGACTGCGATGGTTTGAAAAGGGTTCCAGAGTGAGAAAGAAGCACCTGCCTGACAAGCCCCGAGCTGAACTCGCTGGCCTCTTCGCTTCGCTGCCTTGCGCCACATTGGAGCACGATGATCACGTTTTCAGCTACCCGATCTTGCCTATCACAGCCTATCACAGTCCTATCGGAGGGTCTGTCGCACTTCAGACATCGTCCAGCAAATGTAAACAAAGTAACTATCAAGCCAGTCTTTTTGCGAAAGATTGGATAGCCCGGCACAGCACTCCTGCTTGGCCAGACTTTCTCAGCAGTTCCGTCACTCACCACAGGAACTGTACAACGAGCGAGGATGAGCAACGTCTACTCAGTTCAGCCACGGGCGAGGACTCACACAAGGACAACTTCAGGGCTCTCTACCTGAAGCAGCATCGAAAGCTTGTCAAACTCACAACGGTCGCAGAAGTACTTATAAAGCTCTGAGATAAGGCACCTCCGAGCTTGTGTAGCACACACAAGTGCCCTTCAAGGTCATGCCAACGCACTCAGCGTTGAGCAACTGCGCTTCGCAGTCCTGGAATGAAGGCCGTAGAAGCAGGTCGTACGTGCAGGCTGTAATGTTCCCGTTAAAAGGTTCATACGCTTCCTACAGTATAGTCTAATCATGAATCTGCAGTGTGCTGCACATGTGCCCGTGAAAGCCGGCAGTCCCCAGCCATCAAAGGACGAATGGGAAGTTCTGGAAAAAGCACAGTGGCCTCTTGCCATTTCCTGGCAGCTGTGGATACAGCGGCTCAGCTCTCCGTGCACCCTCACTCTGCACGATGTCATTTTGACCAAGATGCTGTGCCACGGTCTCATTGGTCATCTGCCTTGGCAAAGAGCACACCAGCCCCCAGCGGAACAACACCTGTGAAGCCATTCCAGCGCTGCCAACCAAGACACGTCTGGTTTCGCAGGCTCGCGACCTGCTCCAACCCAAACCACATCAAAAGGTGCTGATAGGTGCTGCTGGTGATGCAGACCTCTGCCCACATCTTCTTGAACTGGTCGGCCACTGTGGAGTTCATGAGCAGGCTGGCCTTGAAGATCCAAAACCGCAGGAATCAGGAAGACCCGCAGCTTAACCTATGCCTCCAACAGACCCCTGCAACTTCAAACTCATGCACCCACGTTGCAGAAGCCGTGGTCTCAGCGAGGACAAGCGGATCGATCATGCGCTGGTTGACTTTGTAGGACCTCAGTCGCAAAACACGTTCCCAAGTCCTAAGCCCGACAACTCTCACGCCGACTTGAGCCCCACCAGGAACCATGAAGCTGACACCCAGAATCACGAGAATCTGTTGGTTTAGAAGTCTAAAGTCTCAGGTTGCGGCTGGTGCCCTGTCCTTGGCTTCGGCGCTTCATGGGGTCTTTCCATGATAGTCCCTTTCCGGATACCTTAAACCTGCCGACCCTCGGTGGCGTGTAGGAAGGTTCGGCCGGCGGGACACACGCAAGCCTTGGCGAGCTGGCGGGGCCTTTTTGGCAAAGCCTCGGAGGTGTCCAGGCTTCCCCGAAACTGTGCGTTGGGCACGTTGCCTCTGGTGCATCGCCGGGCATTTGCTGTGAGGGGGCGGGGGGGGGAGGCGAATGTTTTGTTTTCGGCGTGGCCTTCCACGCTTCCTTGTTCGAAGCCTCGCGCCTTCTTTCTAGCCATCGACGAGTCCCTGCCTCGACGATGCTCGAACGAGGCATCGGCCCCAAGTCTGTGGCCGGCTCTGGACGACAGCCCATAATATGGCACCCTAATTTAGACATATAAAAGAGATAGTCAACTGTTCCAGCCAAGTGTCAGCAGCTGAAAATTGAAGTTCGAAGTCTCTGTCACCTTCACAGTCGCCAATTCAGCCCTCACGAATGTGAATATGTAATATGCGCTACATGCACATGGGCACTAAGACAATTCCATCATCGTCGGACAGACCTGTGGAGTCTTGGTCCCAGGCTGATGCCTTGTCATTCGGGCCAAGCGCCCAAATCAAGACCCAACCACGGCTCCTCTTCGTAGGCGTTGGTGTGGACTTTGTGACTCTGTGCGGCTTCAATTCAAGCTTTGTTGAGGTGCAGGTCTCATCGTGTCTTGCTCCCCACACTCCGTATTCTATATCATAGTCAATACTAATACCTTCAACAAGAGGGTATCAGGGGCCAGCATCCACGTTTGGCCCGCTCCTGGCCCAGGTTTGCAGGCGCACCCCCATCTCGGTGCCGAAGAGCGCCGGGAATGCACCGATGAGGAAGCGAATCTGGTGGAGTCCAGTCGGGCTGTCTACTGAGCCTACTGAGTCTACTGAGTATACTGGCAGCGCCGTGCACGCGAAGACCGAGAACACGCACACCGTTGCTGCAGAGGCGCTGCCGATGGGTACTTCAGTTCACCTGTCCGGCTCAGCCGGCAAGCTGGTCTGTGAAAATTTCGATGTTTAGACTTCGGTCTGCCTCCCCTTGCCCCTTTCGGCAGGACACTTGCCTAGGAGTGCCCCCTCGACATAGTTCAGGAAGGAGCCACCCGGCACGTCATGAAGTCCCCAAGGACTCTGCATCCTCAGCCAGCCGGGACCCCAGCAGAAAACCGCCCTACTTTCTGGCGTCTGGCACACAGCCACGGGGATTGTTCTGACACAGGGCTTCCTCATTGATGCGATATACTATCACTCCTTAGCCTCAAGAGTGTCCCTCAACAGCAACCGAGCCTTTTGAACAACCACACGACAAGGCACCTCTGAAAGCTGGTGTGTAGTGCTCCAAGCTGGCTCCAGAACCCCTGCAGACAGAGGCAGATGGTCCGGAATCTACCTCTGCCCTCGGGAGTGGCAAGGCCTTGTTGACCCAGAGAAGGTGCTTGTTGTGCTGGAGCGTGCCCAACTCCTTGAAGGCCGTGACAGCCTTGTGGCGATCCAGCAGCATGGTTCAGATCGCATGCATCCTTGCACCGTAAGGGGGAGGGGGGGGGGGCCGAGCTGTTTTATGTAGATGCTACTGTTCTCACTACTGTTCTCTAAACTCTCTAAACATCTCCACAGTCGCTTCAATGGCCTCTTGCCATGGCAAGGACAGTCATGGGGTGCTTGTGGCTGGACTGAACCCTAAACCCTAAACCCCAAACCCCAAACCCAAAACCCTAAACCCTAAACCCCAGACTGTGCCCAGCAGCACTGCAGTTGTGCTTCGGTGTCCAGTCGAATTGTTCGCCGTCATGGCCTGGTGGTCTGTTTTTAGCACTTATGATGCTGTTGAAGTCAGGCCTTTCGATGTTTGCTGCAGGCCTTGCAGCCGAGGCACAGCCCATCTCAAACAAGCCACTGTCGATTGGAGATAGCAGCGTGCTGTTCGCGATATACTTGTTCGAAAACACGGCCGAAACGTCACCTGAATGAACCCGCAAACTGCAGCAGACTCTAGCATCCTCGCGCACTCATGTGACTTCACTTGCTCATCAGGCCACCGTAGATCGGACTTCCCATGTCAATCATGTTCAGGTTGACCTTGGTATGGTCAGGAGTCTCACTCATGAACGTGACAATTCTGAACTTTCGAGGTGGACAGACAAGCGTGCTACTTTTTGCTCGGGCTTGCTATTGGTTTGGACGGCCTGATATGCTGAGTTTTCGGTTTTCTCGGGACTCCTGTTGCTAGAGGGCTGCTGCAGGGAACAAGTACTTCTTGTGCTGCATGGGAACAAAACTACATATAAATGAACTCTAGCTACAGAAACCGGCTGTGTGCGAGGGTTTGTGTCGAACGTAAGGGATGAAGACATACAAGAAGGACATTGTTCTGTCATTGGCAGAAGGCAGTTCAGCCACAAGGGGCCGCCAGTGAACAGCACGGAGCTAGTAGAAAACAGATAGGCCGCATGACAAGAAGACACTGTTCCAAAGCACCCCTAAACCCTAAACCCTAAACCCTAAACCCTAAACCCTAAACCCTAAAGCCGCAACCTCCCGACAAACTCCATCCAGGTGACCATGGCATAGACCGGCCGCTCAGAGGCTTCGGCAAGAGTCGATGGTGCCCCGACTGACTGGAATGGCTTTAAGCCATACCTGGGATGCTACTTATGCTGCATCACATTGGAGATGGGGACCGTTTTGCACATCGGGTGGTCACACCAAGGGATTTCTTTGACCTGCCAGAAACATCATCGAACACCAGTCGCTCTAATCAATGCCAAAGCCGCTCCCATGTTTCCTTAGTCCAAGATCATGTAGTTGCATCTGTACTGTAGTGTGTCCAGGATGTGCCGAACTTATCTTTCTGACAGCTGAACCAGCATCCCGGCGCTACATAGCAAGCGTTCCAAAACAGTTGATGACAGTGGCTCAGATCCAATATGCTATTCGACTTAAGCTACGGCAAGCAGCTGGTAGCGTTCAGTACTATAACATCCGAGCCTTGGCATCTTGGCATCTGCAAAGGTTAGCCCAAGTTGCAGCATGATCTTGCTCGCTGAACTGTTCGCTGTTGTTTTGTGAAGCCTCAGCTGCCAGCAAAAGCGGATTCACTCTCAACCCTAACTAGTCCACAGACTAGGTGTTGCATCCCCTTCCTGTTACCTTTCAGTTTTATGATTCAAAGGAACTTCTGGGTAAAACTCATGTTGCGCAACCGGGGCGATTTCACTACGCACGAGCATAATGTGCCCACACGCTCCATGTGCTTAAGTTGCAGGCAAAGGGCGAAAGTGCGACAGTTGCCATCTGGCACAAGTGTTTCAACGGAAAGCGCGGCACCTGTCGGACACTTCGCCTTCCTTGGAGCTGAACAAGTTGCAGCTTTCATCTCAGCGACTGCAACAACTTCACTCCTAAGCCGCCTAAGCATCCTAAGCCGCTAAGGCATGCACCTTACAATGAAACCATGGAAAAAAGACACATGGCCACATGGTGGCCACGCCAAGTAGCTTTGGTGCAGCTTCGAGCTTACGCGCCGTGTGGAACTTTGAGGTCTTCTCATGAGGATCTCCCGGCCACATGGAGGCATTGAGGACGCCTGTCAGCCCTATGCTCAGCCGTGATCAGCGTGTCCCGGAAATCGGGCCATGTCAGGGCAAAAACTCTGATCGGCCTTCTTCATAATCATAACGATAGATCATGGTGAAGTGCATGCTTTGCATCTCGTAGCCTGGCAAGAGGCTCAGGCTTTGAGTACACTGAACACTTAAATCAATGTGGTTCCGAAGCGCCTCAACCTCAACCCCACTGCTTTTTGGGTTTAGGGTTTAGGGCCTAAGAGGTTGTGGCCGTCAAACTCGGCAGGAGCGCACTGAGACAGGAGAAAATCCTCAGGCGCGGTCTTGTTGCCGGAGCATCCGCCGGGCCATGTCTCCACCGATACCACTCCCCTGACAAGCAAACCAAGCAGCATGTACTGGTAGCATTTTTTCTCGTTCCCGCATAGCTGGCCGAACCGCAAGCAGGGTTGATTGTTGGTACTGCAGTGGTAGCATTTAGGGTTTAGGGTTTGGGGTAGCACGATGACTAAACATGCTACAACACAGGTTCCCGAAGAGATCCAAGTTGATCCAAGTTGAACACGGCGGCTTGTATGGCCTGGACGAATTCACGCGGTAAGCCCGATATGTGGCTTCCAAGCCATGCCAAACACTCTCCGGATCTGTGGAGTGCATCAGAACCTGAGTCAGCATGGTGGTGTTGTCGGCGTTACGGCATGGCGCCGCTTCGGGAGACATTTTGCCAAAGGCCAAAGTCAGACATCCGAGGCACAGCCTGCCAATCATTCCTGAGCTCATGGTGCCAACTCGAGGCCTCTTTGACTGCGCGATTTATTGCGCGCGACTTTGCCATGAGCCCTGTGCGTACCGGGAAGCAGGAAAAACGAGTCGTTCATGCCGAAGGCAATCGACATCCCAGCAGAATCCGGAAACATCTTGGCTGGGTCCTTGGTGGCAAAAATGGGGGCAGTTTCTGCAGTCCAGAACCGGCGGCACTCCTTTTGGGATAGCACACGTGGGTGCTTTTCAGACGAAGGTCTTGAAAGGCAGGGAAGCCGGATGCAACTTCAGCCGCCTGACAGACCAGTGGCCAGGACACAGGGAATAGCTTCCGAGCAGGGTACCATAACAGATAACATAATGACCCTAAACCCTACAAACCCGCCTGAAACTGCTTGGAAAGTCTCTCCAAGAGTTCCTGGGCGGGTGCATGTCGAAGCATGTACAGAGTTGCAGGAGACTGCATAACTCAGGCTACGTTACCCTACGTACCTACACAAGCAATAGACCTACAGCCCAGGATGTCTGACAAATCTTGGGCTCAGCGAGCGTACAACACCTTCCGCAAACTTCCGAAGTCATGGTCTGAGATAAGCTGATTGGTGGAATTCGCCTCGGCTGGTCGGTCTGCGAAGGATGGACAGCAGGAGGACAGATTCGCACCTGGGCGCATCGGAGAGTCACTCTAGTTGCCCAACTACGCCCAACTCATACAAAGTTCCATAGAATAAGACATCCTCCACACCCACGCACCCTCCAAAAAACATCGTGAGAGAACATAGCGAAATGTTGAGATGCTTGCGGAAGTCAGCAGTATCGAAGAAAGCCAAGAGCTTCGACTCAGCAGCCTCTCACACAAGTGCTCAGTACTCCGACGCTGATGTGCACACATTCGTCAGACTGATATCAACAATCTACTTCGCCCACATCTTTCCAAGCGTATTTCAGCAGCAGGCAGCCCTCATGGCTTAGCGAAGGAACAGATTTGAAGATATGATGCTGATGCACAGGCTGTGCCACCTTTGACAGCTCTGCGGCGTTCTTCTGCACTTGGCTGAAGGCCTGCTTCTGCCATTCTGTCCTTAGCGACTCTGTTTCAGGAACGCGTCTCTGCCTCTAGATCGTTCTCAAGAACAGGTCTGGCTGGTGGGGGGATGTGCTTCGTCATCAGGGTGGGTACAGTAGTCGCCACTTTCTGTACATGCTCGCCATTTTTCGATCCTGTCTTTAAAGCAGGTTAAGCCATGCGCCACTCAGGCAAACATGCAACGTGGACCTCGCCCCGTACTTGTATATCAAGGCTTTGTGCCGCTTCTTCAGCATGTACTTCGCTTGCACAGGGCTTCAGCTTGCAGAGTTTCTCTCAGTTCGTGAACCAGCCACACATGTGAAGCCACGGAAGAAGATGACATTCGGAAAGCGGAGCAAATGCCGAGGTACAGCACTGGGCCGAAGGCGCTGGCAGCGAAAGGCAGCAGCCTTGGGGACTTGGAAATCCATTCAAAAGCTGAAAGTGGCTTTCCTGCACAGCTTGCAGCTAAAGAGCGCAAGCACGAGGCCCTTCAGGAAACCGCAAGCCATGGCAAAACTTGGTTGCGGTGTCGATCCTTCCTCTGTTTCTGAGGCCTTCGTTTGTAGGTCCTCACCGTGTAGGTGGGCGATGATGAGTGTTTGACATGCGTTGTGTTTTGCAGTGTGGTCACACGCCTAGTCACTTAGTCATCAGCAAAAAGGAGGCAAAGCGGCACGCTGCGGAATTTTGCCCTCAAACTGACAATATTTAGCACAGACACGCATGCCGGCTGACAGAGACCACATGCTCTGGCTGACCAGCACTGGCTCGCCGCGCCTCTCAGTCCACAGGTATGCGTCCAGCGCAGCACCCATGACAGATCGCAGGTTCCTAGGCATCCGGGCAGCGGCAGAGCAAACAAACACTGGACACTGGCGTGGTGCCAGGCACTGAGACGGGAACGGTGTGTCTCCATTGGCACCCACAGACAAAAAAGATCGACTGGGGCTCTGCATCGCTGCAACTTCAGACACAGGCTGGTACATCCGTGACCTAAGGCATAACACATAGTATCAATGCTGAATACTTCCGATGGTTTTGATTGCCGCTGGGCTAGTAGTGGCCTGCACTCTGGGGCTTCTAGATGCTCCTGGTGCCAGCTCAATCAGGTTCGCTCCACTTGCTCGGTGCGCCTTGCTATGAAGGACTTTGTAGAGCTCCGGCTTTTTTATCTTGGCCCAAAGGCTAAAAGCAGGCAGGAGACACCGGCACACACAAAGCAGCAAGAGGAGACCAACAAGGATGGTCGAAAGTCGGCCTTTTGCACAACTCTTTGCGCACGGCGGCAAGATGCACCCCCCACTGTCGTGGGCCGTTCCAGCTCGCACTGTTTGTCATGGGAATGACTCTGCCGGCCACTTGTCAAAGCAACCAGCACTCTCAACCCACCTGAAGGTGCCTTCCAAGGGTGCAAGCTGCAGCGCGCACGGTTCAATGGACAGTCTGCCCCCCGCATCCTGCCCTGGCGAGCACGCCACCCCCAGATGCACGAGAACTTTCAGGATATTTCAGAATGAGATTCGACTATGACTTCAGAACTACAAAAGTAACGAGAGTCTCGTGCGATGTCGTGTTGCCAATTAGCAACCATAGGATCGCCTCAAACGGAAGCGTAAGGAACAACTGTTCAATCTGCTCGCTCAGATTGCGCATCTTGCCCCACTGGGTCGCATTCCCATGAAACTGTCGCTCTTCACTGCAGGTTGTGTCCATCCTTACTGCGAGTTCGAAGCATCAATACATGCTCTTGCAGGACTTGCATGTATATTGTATAGATCGTTGACATCGTCATGCTAAGGAAACCGGCCGCGTCAACGATATGCCATGGTCTCGAACCCTCATAATGCAAGGAGCCGTGCCGACGAACATCATCCTGCACACTGTGGGACCTCGTCCAGGACTGCCGGTCACCTTGAGTCATGCGGAGGAAAGGCGCGCTTGCCTCCGAAGGCCATAGAAAGACTAAGAACATGGGTAGCAGTTCCTGCCAAAACATGAGCATCTCATGCTTAGGTATCTGCTAGCGTGTGCGGCCTGACAAGATATCAAGCCCTGAGAGACACGGCAGACTCTCAAAACATTCAGAACAAAGTTGCCGAATGCACACAGCACAGTTGGTCCAGCGACGAGGGATCATCTCTCGTGCGTTGAGGGTTGCTTGCCAGTGACGTCGCGGCTGCAGGTCAAACAGCGAACCCATCTACTAGAAAAAACGCCAGCGCCGCGCCACAATGTTGAAGATTTTCCAGGCAAATCAGCGGGTCGGTCCACTCAAGTCTAGGGTATGCTGTGCCCTTGTAGTGCTTGTTTGGCACGCTCTGTGCTCAAACGTGAGTTAGATTACGCAGGTTCTTGTTCTATGAGTAGCCGGTTGAAGTTGAGCTGGGCCGGCCGTGTGCGCAGCACCTCAACATTTGTTCGCGGCTGGTGGCTTTTCAAGGACGAAGACGCGATGTAGTCAGATTTTGCGTTTTGAGCATTCTAATCACAACGCAATGATCAGGAACTGCCAGTCCTGTACAGTTGTGTTTGAGCTTGAAATGTGGATGCAAGGCAGCTAGGCAGCAATTCTCACTTTAAAACTGCATCACAGTACAGAACACCACCTTTCACAGTACCTTATCACAGTAACTCATTTTTGAAATGCCCACCCTCCTGTTTGCTTGTGGAAGCACGGAATCGTCCAAGCAGATCTGTGCGGTGATTGGGCACATCCTTTGCTGATCTGCAACAAGTACCACGCGACAGGATAGATGAAAACATACACGTATATATGTATATATAGACATATATACATTATATATATATATATGTATATCTGTGTATATAAACATATAATTCACAAAAATATCTTATTTGATTGGCGAATGAATTAATTAGGACATATACATATATATATATATATATTACTTTTGATGGCAGGACGCACTTTCCTTGCGCGGCATTGTCGCGGCCTTACCTCCAGACCAATGCTGCTAGTCATTTTGCCGGCCAGAAACGCTGTGGAACGGGAGCACGGAGTCTTGCATAGTCTCCAGCTCCAGCTTCATCCTCTTGCACATCCTACTTTACCGGCAGCGAACTGTCACGCCCAACGCTTGCAGGATGCCCATGAACAATCCGACCTTCCATACACGTATGTATATATGTATATACGAAAATATATTTTGTTTATCTATTGAATCTATTTGTTTGTTGAACATAGATGCCAACAAAAATAGACAGATTGGTTAATCTTGCGACCCTCTCCTGTGATTTTCTTGCCGCTGCGTCTCCAGGAGCGCAGTTAGCTCAAGCACCTGCACAGCATGCATCCAAAGTTCGGCAAAATCACACAATAAAGTTCAAACATGTAATATTATATGATATAACTGATATAACATGTTCCTGATGTGAAGTACAGCAACGTAAGAATATAAATACGTCCAAGACATTAAGGTAATGCTACAATGTCACCGTATAGAATCGACATGAAATAATGCAATAGTCTATGAATAGAATGTAGTGAGAATATGATGTTATATTCATAATGAAAACTTTTCACAAAGAACATATTCATACAACAACATCTTACTTGTAACAATATTTTATTGATGAATAGCGAGAAGCAGAACTATAACTATACAAAATTACAACAGGACGATAATACAATCATATATTAACATGGTAAAAATGGCATGATATAATGAACCAATACGACATAGATTAAGACATAGAGAAAATGAGATGCGTAATCATATGCAGCAAACATCTCGAATGATCATGGAGAAGTTCAACCACATGCAGGGCATGTCAACCTGTCTGGAGACTAGCAATGATTAACTCTGGCCAATCGAGTAGCTGCCCACCCATCACCCCCGGTTACAGTTGAGGGAAAAGAAGCTGTGTTTCTAGAGCCCCTAGGTCAAGGTCCAGAGCTTCCGTGGGTGTTGGGCTAAGTATCAAACCCAGTAAACAATCTTACGGGACTCTCATGCACAAAGGGTCTCTAGATGGACACAGCCTAGCACTGGTACTCTTGCTCCAAGACCTGTCCTGAGCACTTTTAAGCCTTGTTTGGCGTTTTGGTCTTTGCCTTGTCGTCCGCACTTAGCAAAGGTCTGCCGGCCACGGCGCCTTAGCATGTGCCATGAGTGACCCTGTCTCAGGCGACCTAAATATGGCTGCACATGCTTCCAACATGATCGGCAACCTCACCGAGCCCAGGAGCCGACACTTCGCCCAGCAATCTAGAAATTCACAGAGATGCACAGAGAGCCAAATCCGAAAGGTCTCCAAATCCGAAATTGAAGGTGGGGAGCTGGGCTCGGCAGCTCTGCGGTGGCTCCTGTCGGAAGCGGTCGGGGAATTGATCCGGCCTCGAGCGTAGCATGCGGCACTCAGCAGAAGCAAGGAAGGTCGTGCTTTAGTGCCTCCATCTTTTGTCCAAGCCCGGGGCTTTCTGGGAGGTATCTCGGCAGGTAGTCCAACTCCGCCTGGACTGGCGAAACTCCGCGACGCTCTGCGACACTCTGCCTGACACAGCCAGAGCAAATATTTCAGACAAGATGCCCGAGGAGATGCCTTCGGTGATGGAGGAGCCTCACACTCGCAGCCCTCGAAACATGGTGAATGGTACATTATGGTACGTTATGGTACGTTATGGTACGTTATGGTACATTATGGTACATTATGGTACATTATGGTACATTATGGTACATTATGGTACATTATGGTACATTATGGTACATTCCATCTGCACCTCTGGCAGGGCGGTCTGGATAGCTACCGGCGGCGGCTGTCGTGGAAACAGGCCTGGTCCTTGCCGCAGCTCGACATGTGGTGGTGTTCAGGTCGCAGGTCTCGGAGTCTAGGATCGACTCACCGCCAGACAATGCCATGTTGTCTGAGTCAAGAACGAACCAAGCCCAATAGATGCACACACACACACATATTCTTAACACACATGCATTTCTATATCTTGTATGACCTGCACATTCATGTGTATAGCCCTTTGGCAGGTATGTCCTGGAGCGCCGGCAGAAGAACCACCGCCGCCGCCGCCAGTGCCGCCAGACATGGCCATGTTGGCCTTTGAAGTGGCCTGCAGCGCCTTCTCTGCGGCTGCCAAGCGGAGGGCCTGTTTGTTTTTTAAGCTCCCAGTGACCCAGTGATCCGAGCACTTTCCAACAGCGCCACGGTGTTGTTGGTCTGTTTTGTGCTGAGGCTCCCCCGATTCTGAAGGGAATAAGGAGGCCGGGGTTTGTGAATGGGAAGCCCTGGATTTTTGGGTTGTGGGAATTAGAGGCTGAAATGGGTCCACCAGAAGCACGCTAGCCCGAAAGCAAACATCCCCTGCTCGGCCTGACCCCTTCGAATATGTATCAAATACCCCCCCCCCCATTTGTAGTCAGATTCTAGTGCATGGGGAGAAGTTCATATTAGCGGTTTATTATTCGGGGGGGGAAGGGATTCTGCGGCCCCTTAAGGCTCCCAATCCAGGCCTGGCGCTCTGCACGCTGCGTCAGCTCATCGATGCAACGGTCACGTGCGTCCAGCTCAGCCTTCAGTAATAATAATAACAATAAAAACAAAAATAAGAAGAATAGTCATAGTAGTGATGATGATAATAATAATGATAGCCCTAAGCTGTCTTAGGGCGCTCCCCTGCTGTGTATTCTCTATGACTTCACAACTCGATGTGCGGTGCAGGTGAGTGTTGAGCGTCAAATAGGGCGAACTCAAGCTTGAGCTTCGGCGCCTGCAGCCCGATGATTGTCTCATCGCGCTCGTGCAGGCGCTGTGTCAAAGCAATCATGATGTCCTCACAACAACTGCACGGAAGCTGTCAAGACGACAAGCTGCCGCAAAAGACCGTCAGTTCAACTCAATGCCCTAAACCCTGAACCCTAATTCTAGAGGAGGTCCTGGATGGAGTCCGGAGGAATTCCGAAAGGATCCGGGTCCGGGATTTTGGGGGATAAACAAACGGGAAAAGATCAGGGTCCTCTTATAGTGATGACTCGGCAAGGTTACAAGGGCCCTGGCTTTGAAAACCCGCCCTTCTTGAAAACCGGCACCCTAAACCCTAAACCCAAAACCCCCCTAAACCCTAAACCCTAAACCCTAAACCCTAAACCCTATCCCAAGAGATGTCGCCCGCCTCGATGAAACCTGTGAGCCGACAAGTTCCAAGCCCGAACCCCCCCCCCAAGTCCCCTTGGAACCCGGAACTGAGGTCTAAACCCTGGGATGTCCCCCCTTGTACTAACAGTCCTTATAGGGATTATGACAGAGGGGTACTATAACCCCTATTAAGGACTGTTAGTTTCAGGGGGAACATCCCAACCTAAACCCGATAATGTGCACTGGCGTTAGTGTATGCAGGGTCTATATTCACAAGAATCGAAAATCTTCTCTGCGACATCGGTTTGTTGGGGTGACCCGCTATTATCACAAGGGTTTTTTTTCCCATGGTTGTTTTTTTTTTTTTTTTTAAGGGCTTGTGTTTCGGGTTAAGGGCTTGCGCAGTAAGACTTGAGGCCCTGAAGGCTTGAGGCCCTGAAGGCTTGAGGCCCTGAAGGGCCTTCAGGAATCTTGAGGAGCCAGAGCCCGAAAATCTGGAAAGCGAAGCCCGGCCAGTTCCATGTAAAGCCTTTTTGAAATTCATGATGAAACGAGGCGCCAAACAAATTTGTGATAGGCAGTTTTACTGGTTTGTTTGGGTACTCGCTATAATCACAAGATATTTTGGGAGATTTTGGTCATTCCAGGCCTTCAAGGGCCTTAAAGCCCTGAAAGCTTCAGGTTTTAAGGGCCACAGGGGGGGGGGTCTACATATTAAAAGCAGTGCAACATAAACTCTCAACCTTCTCTCTCTCTCTCAACCCTAAACCATAAACCCTAAAACCCTCCCATTAGGCCAAGCATCCCGCTGCTTGAGAAGCAGTTGCTTGTATCGGCCCACCTGCGCCTGGTCGTGCAGGTGTTACCCAAAGATGCCAACACCCCTCGGGTTCGGATCCTTCTGCAGGTCTAAGGAAGAAATATTATATACATATATATATATATGTGTGTGTGTATATATACCGTGCACTATACATATATATATATATATATGCATGTATAATTCCCTACTTAAGGTTGTGTTAGCAAGAGCTTTCCCCACCTTGTCCTCCTCTACAGCCGCGCGTTCTTTTGCAACGGACACGCTCGAAGATCGGCTACCTCTGCAGACTATGAGCAGAATCAGGTTCTTTCTCAAGGTGCTTTCCTACATCCGCTCCCGTAAGACTATGGAAGACATTAGGATTCAGGTGCTTCTACAGTCTTGCCACACGCCCCATCCAAACAACGACAACTGGTAAATGGCAAACATGGAGGGTTGCCAGCCAGGTCGGTACGCAATGGTGTCATTGACTCAGTGGGCAAGCTATACCGATCCTCAGCCGGAGCATCACTCTGTGCTTATAAGGCCTATGATGTAGGGTGCTACCGAAAAACGAAAAGGATTTACCCCAGTGCCTCAAGGTGCTAGAGACTCAGGGTGCTCTGAGGCAACGCTCCTGAATATCACTCCGGCAATGGACGCAAGCCAGCGTTGCGGACTTCCCGCTTCTAAGGGCGCCCACCCCCCAACCCTAAACCCTGAACCCTCTAAACCCTAAACCCTAAACCCCCCTCCAACTCGCACAAAGAGGGAGGGGTGCGTCCTCTTGACCTCCTGGCTGCGCTCGGCGAGTTCACTGCGCAACCGCCGGATTTCTGCCTCGTACCTGAAAGCAAGCTGGAGTCGCACTTGTGATTTGCTTGTGCGACAGTGGATTTGTAGCTGGTGAAGATGGCAGCCTCATGAGCTGTTATTCTGAGTACGTGTCTCTTTGGCTCTTTCTGTAAGTGTAACAGTGCACGAAGACCTCCTGGTCAAAGTCCAGGGGTCCAGGTCTTCATTCACCTGGATGAAAGCACGGAGGATGCGGAGCTCAAGGGTCTGGAGGAATTGTGGGCTCTGACGCTACTGCTCCATCTTCTCTTATTCATGCTCAGCGACATGCATGGGAGCTGGCCTGAGGGGTGGTAATCACGCCCTTGGCACGCTGCGCAAATTTCAGTGTCGACAGGGACTCTGCGAAAGCTTCCGCGGCTGGCGACACCATGGCCTCACATCCAGCCACGGGCCACGGTGCTTGCAGAGTATGTCGATCACACGCTGCCCCAGAATCACGTGCAGCCAATGATGCTCTACCAATATTTCGGAAAGGTTCCAGGTGCAGTAGCTCAGTAGCACCAAATTCAAACAGTTGGCAACCTGTCCCTCTGCAGTCTGCCAGGCTGCCATCATTGTAGTGCGGCAGTTTCCTCCAAGAGAATCCTCCAGCAGTCGTGTGAGCTTCGAGTCGCGATAGGGGACGTGGGGCCGGCAAACAGGGCCGCGCCGTTCAGTCAGCGCTGAAATAACGTTGCCTCACCCAAAAAAAGGACAAACCAAGATGTGGGACTCAGGCCACAGGCACACCAGCTGCGAGTGGGCTCGGCTTCTTTCGGCTCTCAGTCCGAATCTGGAGGCTTCAGCCAGGAAACCTAGAGCGGAGAGGCTCTGATTGATCTTCTTTGTCTCCTCCAGGCGCTGGCCGGTGGCGCCTGGCAAGTGTTTTGTCGACCCGCGTGGGTTGGATATATCATATATCATATATCATATATCATATATCATATATCATATATCATATATCATATATCATATATCATATATATATATATATATTTATTTATTTATATATTTATATTTATATTTATATTCATACTTATATTTATATAATATGTCATACATGTATATATATATATATATATACATATGTGTGATAGAGTGTGGTACTGGGCAATGCCGACGCAGGTGGGCAGGGGGGCTGTGGGTTCTTTCGGGCATCCAAGCTTGCGGATGAACACCGCGGCGATCTTCCACCATGTGCACGTGCTCAAAAACAGCCGGGTTGTTGCGGTGTCAACTGAAGATTTGACTTCAAACGTACTAAGATGACTATAAGATACTATAAGCTGCTTCTGCCATGGCCTGTCAAGCGTGGCCTCTCCGAGCCAGCCAGGTCCACCAAGTTCAGCCGGCCTGTGCGCTTGCCCTCAATGCTCTCGTGCTCCACCACCTCGCTGCCCAGCCAAAGGGAGTTGCAAGACTATGGTGGCTGCTTTCGAAGCGAAAATTTAGTCTAGACTGAGACGCGGGCTATGATGAAGACTGCATGGGAGCGACTGGATGTGTCATTGGCGCCTGTCTGAGCTGTTGCCCTGGCAGTCGATCCATGCCCCATCAAAGTCTGCACCTGTTTGCGCACGTGCTGAGAGCACGAGATGGAGTTCTGTGCATGCTTTCACCGCCTCGTCCGGGCTTCGGCAGAGCCATTCTGAGAGGCCCTCCACAAAAACCCCCTTCCTGCGATCTTCGCCTCGGGCTGTGGGCTGAAGAAAGAAGCTTTTGCAGCATGTTGCGGGTGTGGTGGACGTTTACAGACCCAGGACAAGGCCAATGACTCCCTGAACACCTTCTTGGAATTGTCGGCACGTGGCGGATCATCAAGTGCGACCGATCAGGCTTTAGCAGGTCAGAGATGACCTCGTTGTATATCTGCAGGTAGGATGCACGAACCTGAGCTGTAGCGGTCGCCATCTTTCTGGAGCAGCTCCATGTCATGTCCCTGTTTCCCCCCCCCCCCCCCCCCCTTGTTTCCCATGCTCATCTCCCAAAAGAGACCCCTAATAGTAGTATCCCCCCCTCATCATAAGGACCCACAATAACGCACCAGCAACATCGTAGACCCCCATGCCCGACTGTTGCCCCCTCATTGCTCCACCTGGAAGCCTGGAAGGATGCGTGGGCATGCTGAGCATCTTGGATATGCTGGAAGATGTCCTGCCACGAAGGTCACTGGGTAGTTCTGAGTGAGGATACACATACCCCGAAACAAGGTCATAGTTTACTGGAACTATAACTAGCTCTAGTTGCCCTTCTTAGAACAACCCTTCTTCTAGAAGTACCCAACTTTCACTCCTCCATGGACCGTGGGATGATGCCCCCATCTTGACGAGATCCCTCCATGGTGTAGGTCTTCCCTGTTCCGGTTGGGCCATACGCCAAGATCGTGGCGTTGTAGCCATCCAGGGCTGACATCACCTTTGCCCGGCCAAGTCTGCTCAAGAACCCATACCCTTAAAAACCCTACACTCTACACCCTAAACCCTTTTGCATCCAGGTCTGTTGCAGACAGACGGGTTAAAGTTTATAGTAAACCCTAAACCCTAAACCCCAAAACCTTGCTGTTAAGGTGACATGCTCTCAGCCGCTTCGTCATGCCGTCGAGCGGCTGATGTTCGTGCAGTGTTTGTGTACACCTCTGGTTGGGAAGCCACTTGGTCATACCTCATCTTGCGTGGCAAGGGCTGACGATAGCACAGCTGGCACAAAGAAGCTACGCACAAGAACACCGAAATCTGCTCAACGAAGCCACAATTGCTGATGACCACTTGCTGCAGTGGAACCAATGTTCACAAGCAAGGCGCACGTGGTCAAATGAGAACGTGTGGGTATTCACCACTTGGCTGGTCCCGCTGGCCCGGTCGCCAGCATTCATCTCTGCAATTGTCTCATACAGACAAATCCTTGGATGGCGGTTCCCCAAGCTAAGGACACCTAAGACCGGGCACGTCACGAAAAACGGCTACCACTGATGTCATCTTATGGGGCCACGTCGCGCGTGCAGGCCACAGCTTGGACCAGTGCTGGTGCCACAACCCCTCTAAGCTTGCCAAGTGTCTGTGAAGGTCCCGGTACTGACCTAGGCCAAGATTGCGAAGACTAGAGTTGTCCATTTTAATTTTATTTACTACCCTAGGCCTTACGGCTCCATTTGCCCTTAGCTCGCAGACAGACTCTCAACCACATCTACCCTTCATTCGCTGCCCTCCACAATCGACCTTTCAATTTGTTGCTTGGGAGTGGTTCAGGGACGGAATGGCTGCCCTAAACCCTAAACCCTAAACCCTTTTGAACCTGGAAGCTGCTTCATGCCAGGATTGAAACCCTAAACCCTAAACCTGTTCCAGCCAGGCGGCACTACATGTTGCCACACTGGCGAGGAAAGCTCTCGATCCAGTGGTGGGCGTACGCGAATGACCACGCGAAAGTACCTTTATGGCTCGACTTAACCCTGCACGCGGAGTAGGTGCTGGCACACCGATCATGTACACCGGCCCCCGCACGTGCAGGCAGCTTTCAGGCTCTTTCCGCGTCCTTCATCCTGTACTCCTCTTTGAACGATTCTCATGCTCACTGCGCAGCGACCACTCACTCCCGGACGACACGCCCTGTTATACGTTAGAGAAAGCGGATGCCACCCCAATGCTGGTGTCGGCATATTTTGCTCCTTTGTGACTACCTTCCCCCTACTCCTCAAATCTTTCATTTCATCGTTAATGGCCACTTGCTCTCCCCCTCCCCCCGTTCTGAGTGCACAGCTCGTCCGCTTGGTCGAAAAGCTCGACCTGCAGTGAAAGTTTGATTTGTCTTTGACAGCCTCCAAAGGCAACTGTAACTATGAATCGAATGCTGTACGAGTAGCTCAAAAACAGGCAGAATGCGGCTTTATCTGCTCTGCTTTGCTGGATTGTGCCATGTCGGCACAGCCAGCCTGTGGGGTGTTCATGGCCAGAAAGGGCACTGCCGAGCCTTGGTAGCGTGTTGCGAGAATTCGCTTGGACATGGATGCTGGCTGTAACGCCCGTTTGCAGGCTTCAACTTTTGGCTGCGTGGCGACTCAGTGCGCGAGGAGGTGCGCCCAAAGCCTCAGTATTTGGCCCCCCCAGATCGAAGGCATCGTTCATATGCTGTTTACCACTGCAGGTGGGTCTCGAAGTGGCGAACTTGTGACCAACCAATGGCAACGACCACACAATGCCGCGACAAGTCTGCTGCTGTGCTGAGTGCTGAGGCTGCATTCCCTGCACACCAGGGTGCTCGCACGCCCACGCGCGTTCATGAGATTGGCCCGATGCGGAACTGACCATTGCTGGACTGTTATTTGACGATGGTGGTTCTTGTAAGGGCTTAAGCTCTGGTCTCCCACTGTACCCAATTTTTCATTTTGTAGTGGGTACATCTTCATGTTGAGCCAAGACCATAGGCTTGCAGCGAAAAAAACATGCAGGTAACAACTTTACTACGTCATGCAATGCCTTGCGGGGATGATCCATGCACTGTACACCCTAAACCCTAAACCCAGCTGCTTGGCTAGAGCGCCTTTTTCACTGCGGCTACATGGCTCCGAAGAGGCGACCTTCCAGGTAAGCTTGCAACTGGTCCTCGTTCAGTTCACGCGTCTCCAGAACTTCCAGGCCGCGAAATAACAGCCTGTTTTGCCAAGCAAAACGAGTATGAAGATACTAATCCCAAAGGAAGAATGTTTTTTGGGAGGTTCTTCAGCAACCAGTAGAAAAGATTACCAAACCCACTCCCTCCAAAAATCGCATCGCACAAACAAACTCCCATTGCACAGCAAGCCGCTCGTAAACCAAATCCTCTTCACTGAGGTTGCGAATTCGATCACGATGCTGCGCTTCCTTGATGTTCCTCACATTGTCCGCCTTCGTTGCCAATACCTCCAGCCCTGAGGCAGACAAAAGCACGAGTACACTGCACTCCTGCCGTCGTCAACAAATCTTGATACTTGTACTCCTAATGCTGCTCGGGCATCCGAAGCGGTGACATTCCGTCTCCACCTGCATCTTCGTCCAAGAGGTGAAGTCATCCCCTTTGCCTCGGCATAACTCGGACCATGAAGACCCATGAACGGTTGACGTTGGCAGCACGGCCCTGTATCGAGACCTCGTGTTCTGCCTGGCCTCTGCCCTTGTCACGTAACAGACCGTAACAGCAGCAATTTACGTCCGTCAGGGGCACAACCCTTTCATAAAGGCAGCGCAAAGCTGCTGAGAAGTCGCTGTAGCAGATCCCTGCGAGATCCAGACACCAGCTCCTCATCATGCAAAAGTCAAATCTCTTCTGCTGTCCATGCAAGACAAGGACCCTGGCCAGAAGACAGCATCTTAAGTATTTACATTGCCAACGTCCAATGTGGAAGTAAAATGCATGTAGAGGGTGCCGTGCGAACTCGCCTTGCAACCAACTGCAGGCAAAGATGCCGCAAGATCGCGCAGTCGCACTCGCAGCTCGTCGTCCGTCATATTCCGAAAAGTGTCCTCCCAGCAGGACACCAGACCATCAGCGCACGCATGCAGCACCGGAAGACAGACATGCAAAAGCGGAAGGCTTCTGTTTCCAAACTCTGCTCCTCCCTTTTCGGCACCGGCCGGAACCACCTACCATCCTTCTCCAGCGAGTCTGTGATTGCCTCTCGTGTTCGCATGTCTCTTGGCAGGCAGGAGGTCGTGTATTCATAAGACCGTGTATGCGAGACAGTACCCTTGCGGAGAGAAGCAATCTACAAGCAAAACCATATCGGCTCTCCTCGCAGTCGGAAAGTACGGCAACAGAGCGCACACGCCTCCGTTTGACAGGGCAAACTGTTCGTGTACCCAAACAACTCATGCCAGGAAGCATGCCAGAAACATGGCATGCCAGTTGCAGCACGTCTTCAGGACATGTGGCTGGTCGGGGCGTTGCGCTCGGACATAAGGCTCCGGAACAAAACCTAGGTCAAGCGACCCTAGGTACACACGTGCTCATCAACGAGCTGCGCTCAGAATGCTTCTCAAGAGTCAGCAACGCAGAGTGATGGCAACGCATGACGCAAACTCATACGTTGCCACATGATTCTTCCAACGGGCGCCCAAACTGCAGCATCGCGGCAGATTGTGTCAGCAGTCTCAGGCAGCACCTCTCCCATAGAGCCTTCGAGCCCTGCAGTCGGCACACAGCCACAGGGTAGCACAAGTTGACAAGGGCCAACTGACAAGACACATTTGCATTGCTTCCAGAGAGCGGATGTCTTGGGTGTTGTCGAGTCGACTCCTGCAAGGCTGTGTGGCAACTTCTGGCCCTTTTACAACACAACGGAGTGTTGCTTGTTCTGCTTGTGCAGTTCAGTACATCTTTGCTCTCTCTGCATGAGAGTGCCGGGGGCTTCGGATGATGGATGATGAGAGCCACATGTGCAAAGAGCACACCCATGAATCATCGTCTCGCACTTTGCGTAGGATCTCCTCAAAGCTGGCTGCAAAGCGCCATGATGTGGTACATATGGCCTCAGGGCTGCATTGCAAGCCACCGACTCCTTGCGAACCATCTGATTCGGGCTCCAGGTTTAGGGAACGACTTACAGAGATACGCCTGCCAGTTGTGTGGCTGATAGCTTATGATTCTGTTAGACAGCAGCCCATGCCACGCCGCCTAACTGCAGCTTTCTTTCTCGCCGGCCGGTCAACCTAGTCTTAGCGTCAACCGAAGGAAGATAAGGTTGTAATCCCTCAAGGGATGCCGAATTCTTCCTGACATGCTCTCTCATTACACGTCATGCCACCTGGACGCCTTCGACATGCAATGCTGTCACTCGCATTGATGTTCGTACCCGATTAGAATGACTAGAAGCATCAGGTGCCGAAACCTTGCAGTTCTTGACCTCACTAAGGGCAATTCTGTGCTGAACCATGCGGAAATGCAGTGGTGCTGTCAGATGTTGGTAGATGGAAGAGTCTGTCTGTTTCGTGGGAATGGTGCCGGGAGGTTGTCCCAACGTCACAATCGCATCATGCGCCTGGAAGCAGTGCTAAAATTCAGCTGACCATCCCATACCATCCCATAAGGCAGGAGCTTGTCTGGAGGTGGCGGCAAGGTGCTGAACCTCGGACCACGGTCCTGGGAGTCGCGTTTGACATGACCTTGTTGCATCGTGGTTCGACAAGTCGTTGCTGGTTTGGTGCGGTTTTGCCCTTACTTTGGCCTGGGCTTGGGCTGCCATTCTTGGGCAAAGCAAGATTTGTGGGCGGTGTAGTACGCATGGCAGGATGTACGGAGGCGAGTTGCCAAAAGGAGCTTGGGCCATCAAGTCATGTCAGCAGGTCTGCTGTGAAGCCGCCCATCTTCGTCGAGACACCTGTAGGACGAATATATCTCCTGCCTGAACTAGTTGAAAAAACTGGAAAGCACGAGCGGGGCGAGTACAACAAGGTTTGACGGCTTGACATGGTTCGGACTAAGTGACTATAGCTGTGGCGTGGGCGTGAGCTTCCGTGGCTTGTCCTTCTTTCTTCAATCTTTGGGGTACAGCGTGGAACGTATCAGAGTCAAAAGCCTCCTTTGGAGCGCGCGCTGTACTCAGTAAGCGACGCTGGCATTGCATTACTTACAGCATGTTCGACTTTTTACCACATCGCACCTAACTGGATGTGATTGTTTCTTCCCATCGTCTCCTTGGCATGCCTTGCAGCCAACCTGATGCAATGAAGCGTGTGTGTGCGTGTGTGTGCGTGTGTGTGCGTGCGTGCGTGCGTGCGTGCGTGCGTGCGTGCGTGCGTGCGTGCGTGCGTGCGTGCGTGCGTGCGTGCGTGCGTGCGTGCGTGCGTGGGTGTGGGCGTGGGGGTGGGGGTGGGTGTGGGTGTGGGTGTGGGTGTGGGTGTGGGTGTGGGTGTGGGTGTGGGTGTGGGTGTGGGTGTGGGTGTGGGTGTGGGTGTGTGTGTGTG
Source organism: Symbiodinium natans (assembly GCA_905221605.1). Taxonomy (NCBI): domain Eukaryota; class Dinophyceae; order Suessiales; family Symbiodiniaceae; genus Symbiodinium; species Symbiodinium natans. The sequence goes on from CAJNDS010002152.1 coordinate 64,266, forward strand.
TGTGTGTGTGTGTGTGTGTGTGTGTGTGTGTGTGTGGCACGGGGGGCGGGGGGGGGGGAAAGATCGCAGCGTGCAGCTGTCAGGTCACTCATTGCTTAACATCGACGTGGGTACTCCATGAGATGCTGCACAGCATGTATTCACACATCCTCCTGTACATACATGAATAACATGCGGCTAATTTGTTAAAGACCCATTAGATGCATCACCTGAGCAGATGCAGCACTCGTTGAACGTATACTGTTGGGTTCGCGTGCAGTCGAGATAGTCTTGTTGTGGCAACTTTGTGTAGCGTAGAGCGTTGCGCGCAATGCCGATGTGGCATGCGGCTTCCTACCCAGACCGCAAAATCGAGACTGGCCGGGGATCGACATAGAAAAACTCCTCTCATAGGGGATTGAACGAAAACAAACGACCATTTCAACAACGCACGTCACTACCAGTACTCCAAAGGGGCGATTTTGGGCAGTGGTCCTTGGGGTCGGCATAGCCATCCCGATGAGCGGAGGGTGCAGAAGGCAACCCCACTTTGCCGACGGAGGCCATTGGACTGGGGTGCTTTGCCCCAAGGGGCAACCTGCAGCATGAGTTCTCTGTACTTGCGGAGATGCAGTAATTCCCCTGCTTGCCTGCTGCGTCCTTCTGGCCCAATGAGTGTGACATGGCCTCAAAAAGCAGAAGTGGGAACCGCAGCCGATGCATTGGAAAACAGAGTAGCGTCAACTGCGACTGCCTTGGAAGCACCTGGTGCAACTCACAAGTTACTCTAGGCCCGTGGCCGATTTCACTCTTCGAGGAGGGGCCACTGTCCTCCATACCCCACGGTCAACATCATACTTGTACAAGTGAAGCGTGGTGTCTCGAAGCTTCATGCGCAACCTTGATTCACTATCTTGCCACTGCTTCGCTTCACCGCAGCTCCATTTTGCTCTCGACCCGGCAGTGCCCCTCCTTGCCAGCCTTCGCGAGCAGAGTCAGTCGGCTGCTTTGCGCACCCCTTGCGGCCGTGATGAGTCCGACCTGTATACCGCTGCGACTACAGCAACCATGGCAAGTCTGGCGAGGATGATGGCAACATCCAGTGATAGGCAGGTTTGTCAGGCAATTCCTTCTGCAGCATGGCCGCACAAAGCAAAGCAAACCAATCTGGCACATGATCCTTTGCGTGTTCATCTGAATCCAAATCTTGGCCAAGCCGCGCATACTGCCGATGCTATGCAGGTCTCGCATCCAGATGTAACACGTCGCTCGAGCCTGAATGCAGATTTCCCTCTGCATCTTGACTCTTTGAGAGATTTTGAGAGCGTTTCTGAAAAGCAGCGGCGCCAGCAGCAGAAGGCCTGTGCGTCTTGCTGCTGCGCTGCTGCTGGAGCACCTCAGAAGTCAGAAGGGGCAGCCGGCCTTTGGAGGATTGCGAGCCTTTGATGGTGCCCTGAACTGGCAGGAATATGCAATATGCCATATTTTGCTGCTGGCTTGGAGAGCCGCCGATTTCTTGTGGCCAATAGCACTTCGCCACCAAAGAACCGCTGCAACTAACTCTCCATGTTTGGTCAACAGTCTCTGAGTTCCATCCCCTCATCCCTGCAACCCCACTACAGTCAGATCAACATCTTCGAATATAACTAGTCTCCTCACTCCTGCCGGCCCAGACGCAGCCAAGGCACCGGACTGGCCGCAAAGGCATGTGCATGCAAAGGGCCCAGCCCTGGCAGCAAAAGGTGCTCAGAGCGTTTAGGGTTTAGGGCTTTAGGGTTTAATTTAGGGTTTAGGGTTTAGGGTTGAGGGTTTAAGATCCGGAAAGCTGGTCCCCAGGGTACCCTACTACTGCGAGTTGGCTCCGTGATATAGGGCACGCCTGTTCCAAACGGGGGACAACGCAAGTTCGAGGACCCCGGCCTGGGTGAAGCCACCCTACCGCCATGTCCGTGCTTGAGCCGAGCTATGCGGAGCATGCGGAGACCGAACGATGGGGGCCTCCTATACATACAATTTGCCCACAGCAAAAGAGCCTGTCAGATTTGTCCGAACACCCTACTGAAAAGTAAGTAGCCCTGAATCATTCAGCTCCCCTGAGAAGCAGCGTCGTGGTAGCACCTGATGGGCTGTTGCCATAATCTCCCGCCAGACCCGCACAGAGGGCATAGCAGCGAATCTTGGCCTCGACTTGCTTTGGTGCTAAGTTACTTATAGGGCAATCGAATAATTCTTGCCGATTCTTATGGCATCTTATGGCTTATATGGCTCTTGCCACATGTGCATCTACCTTCTTGGATGCGGAATTTGAGCGTTTGGCTGACTCTGATGCAATCTGATTCAGCAGGCGGTATCATTTGGACAGTGCTACGGGCCTAGGTGCTCAACTTCTCCAGGCTTCAGGCTTCTACCAGCTGGTGCTTCTTCGATTCGCAGACCTGGACAAGTTGAACAGAGTTCTTGTGTACTCCTGCTTGAAGCCTGTAGATCCGCGGAGGCTGCGAACCCAACATAGCGACAGCTTCCACGGGTCATGTTTACATCCGTGGTCACTTCTCAAGCCTGGAACATGAAGTAGAACTTGCCACCAATCTCACGGATCACGGCTTTGTCGGAAAAGACGAGTGACGCTGCCCCTTAGGTCGGCTTCTACTCAAATAATGCGGCACGGGGGAAGGCGCCAGGGTACAGTGTTGCTGATATGTCATGCATTGATCATGCTTGGGGGGTGCACCCCGAGAGCAGCTTTTCTTCCACTCTCTCCAGAAGCTTCGTAGGGTATGCTAAGGATACAGTGGGCTTCCGAGCACCTTGTGGCTTCGCCGAATCTTCTGCTTGCATTCCTGCAGCAGCAGTTCAGGATTCAGTAGACCCCGATAGTGGGTCCAAGTCCCAGGGTGAAATGGAAGGGAAACTTGAAGACAAGTTCAACGTGATGAGCCTGCCGTCAAAATTTCTGGCAGGCCCCCGGCGTGCTCGCCCGGAAAATTATACATTTACGGAAGCCCCTGAGCTGTTCGAGATTCGAAACACCAGACTAAACACAACAGCAAACAACAGAAAGCAGCACATCTGGCATGCAGCTCAGAAGGCAAGGCGATGGATCAAACGGCTTGCATCCGAGCTAGGGCCACTACGTAGGGCAGCTAAGGACAAAGCGTGGCAACCCAGCCAACTACTGCAACTTTACTAATCTACACGGAGGAAATGCGTTTGCACTTCTATGGGCATGCTGGGTCAGTTCACTCGGGCTGAGGTTGCCAGCTAAAAAACACATGATCTAATCGACAGGCGGCGACTGTGTCGGCCTTTGTCTTTCAATCAGTGGCCGGCCAAGGAAACAGTTCATGGCGGCGAGAGAAATTCATTAACAGTATATTTGTCTTCCAACTTGGTCATGCGTCGATGAGTCGGGGCACCTCCAACAAAAATATCAGCACCTGCCAAAGTGGTGTCTCACATTTGCGCTGTACTTCGGGGGCCTCTTAAAGGACTTCGTGAGACCCATATAATAGTTACGAAGTTCTCCGCTTCTCTGCCCACCTCCAATCACCATCCACTATCCATCGATCCTCTGCGGAGCAAGGCCTGGCAACCGCAGAGAAAAACACGGGGGTTTACGAAATTTGGGGTACCTTAAAGGGATCCTACTATTTGGGGGTCTACATTGAGGGTCCCATATATACACTCCCACATCCAATGGATTTCTGTGCTGCACTTCTACATTCAGCCAAGGAGCGTGAGCGTGAGCGGTTGCCTCAAATTGCATGTTCCAGTCTAAGGGCCAGGGCAAACGGGAGATCTTCTGGATGACCTAATTGCTTGTGCCGCCCCTGAAATGCCCCTTAGCCTCCGATGCTCTCATGCCATCACACCTCTATAACCCTAAAAGCCCATTGTAAGGGTGGTGAAGCTGTCTCTCGAGCTCTTGCGAGTAGGGACTCACTCACACACACACACACACACACTCTGGCGACTCTGGCCTTCCATTTTCCAAAACAACCTCTGTTTGAAGAGGGGTCCTTGAGCTCGTGCAAGACAGGAGCCAAGTTTGTGGCGGGTTGTGGCTGAAACAGAGATGTCATGGGCGTTGCTGCTTTTACAGTCGACTTCGTCTACAGCAAGCCTACGTGGTCGTAGCCCTCCAGTTTTCAGGTTGGCAGGCCCCTACTGAATGGTGACCACCAAGGCCTGAAGCAGTGAAGAGAGAGGTGGGCTTGGGGCGATGACGAGAATTCCACGGCAGTGAGGCTGTTCCGCCGACATGTTTCGTCTGAGGCATCCGAAAGGCGCAATGCACTCACCTCTAGGGCTCCTTAACGCACCGGTGCCTTGATTTGAAGTGCTGTACTTGGGGGCCCCTGGAAGCGCTTGAAGAGGTCTACGTTTTTTGCACGTAAATGGCAGCGACGCGGGATGCTTCGCAGCCAAGAGGCGGAGCCAGCCTGACTGAGTCCTGCAGATATCACAGAGGTATTCAGGCAGGGGCCGCAAACTTTGTGCATTCTACACCCCCCCCCCCCCACCCAAGGGGATTCGGTCCATCTTCAATCATCGGCTTCATCGCCTGTCAGACGAGGAACAATGAGAGGACGTGTGCCAAGAAAGTGGCAACTGCCGTGGTGCAGCCAAGGTGCCCGAGCCATCACCTTCGATGGGGCTTGCACATCAAGCAGCATTCAAAAGTGGGATTCTGGCTTTCGTCATACTACAAAATCTAACATGCGCTGTTAGAGCACACGTTTCATGGTCAAAGTAGAGAAGAAGATGCAACCGGATCGTGCTGTGCACTGACACTGGCCTTCACCGTCTTTTCGGTCTTCGTACCTTGGCATGCACCGGTGAAGCTTCTTCGAGCGGAAGTTCAGACAATTGTCTCCTATCTTCGCCGCGCTGCAAAGCATCAGCAGCCTGGCCACATCGATGCTCTTTGCAGGACCTGTCGGGGAGTGTAGTGTGCTGCGCTCTGTTGACGACGAAAGGCTCGACGACACACTGCCTCGCAGGCGGGTAGCGCCTTCCATAAACTCATTCCTTGGATTCTTGGACAACGCAGCACCGAGGCAACTCTGCACAAAGAGTTTCCAAGGCCGGCGAGAACGGATAAATCGGAAATGATCGAATATATCCGAATATGATGCTTTGCTCTTGGGTCGTTGGATGGACTGGCCTGCGTGAGCTTTCAATCAATGAGTGCCTGGCCTGGCGATGACCTATGCTTACCCAAACTCTGCAGCGATGTGAACATGAGATTGACCTTTCGAATGCTACGGGCCCCAGAGTGGGCGCTTGAGCGATGGAGCGTATGCCACAAAATAACGAACCTCTGCGACACACATCGCACCAAATGGAATGTACACAGCGCTACCCTGAGTCCCAGCTGCACAGAGATCAGGCCGTCACCGCCATCAAGCAGGTTGAACAAGCTCTTGAGGTCGGAAGATTCAAGCTCCTAAGTGTGCAAAAGGGCAGGATGTATGAGGTCAGTGAGGTCTCCTTCGTTAATTGCTTCCACCACCTGTTAGATTGCTAGATTGCAGCAGGTGACAAGCTGGCTCATCCAGAATGCCATCTTCGGACCTTGATGGGACAATGGCGGGCGAGGCCCAGAAGAAACGTAAGGCGGCACAAGAAACGCTGAACACCTGTGCCAACCGTGTGCCAGTTTGCCCGATTGCGCTCCCTGACTTTGCAAGCTGCCGAATTCCTGGGCCGATGGGCTGGAGATCGCCTCATTGAACTCGTCCCAGCTGAGGAGCCCATCACCTCCCAGATGCCATCATGTTGTAGCTGCCCAAACGGCCCAAACTCTGAATACTCTTAGGCGGTGTATTCAGGCGATGCCGTGATCTGCACAAAGCATATAAGGTAGCCTGAGGTGTCTAAGGCCAGGAACATGTTCTGCAACTTGGTCATGAGGGTACGTTGCGCCTGCAAGGACAACAGGCAATAGGGATGAAAGTGGATCTCAGCACGAACTGAACAACTGACAAGAGTGACAAGAGTGACAAGAGGAGACGCATGCTGGCCTTTTGTTTGGCTTCCTTGGCATGCTTGCGCATCGAGGAAACCGTGCCGAGATTCCCGGTCGGAAGCAATGAACGAACTCTAAGATCTGCCAGGATGCAAACTGCAGTTCTTCATCTGCATGTGCGACTTTCAACGTGCTTTGGACAAAAACCGCCTCGGTTGGATAGCATGTTGGCAGCAAAGGCAACTTTCAATACTTACCCACCGCCACTGAATGCACTTCCTACCGTATGCCAGACGTTGTCTGCTGGACAAGGAAGCTGCATTCACCACGTTGAGGACAGCAAAACCTGCCGCGCATCAGCCATGCTGGATGTCCGCAGCGCAGGCTGGGCAAGTATATGAAGTAGGATTTATATTACTGTTGGTGAGTGTATTTAAGGTTCCTTTCTAATTTTGGTGAGTGTATAAATTGGGTGTCCTTTTGGGGGTACAAGAAATATATACCCTGCTTCATATTTTGGCAGCAAACGAGGAGACCAAGTGCCCCCAAAACAGGCAGCTTGTGGCCTACCAGGCAGCGGTACAGCAAGAAGAACAATGTCCACCATTCCGTAACCTCGCATGCAACTGCGGGCGAAAAAAAATATGCGCTTTCGAAGATGTTGAACAGACGAGTGCAACTTCCCATGTTCACTACACTGCTCGGACATGCTTTGTATCCAAGCCACATTGTCAGTCAGCACTCTGCATGCAGGTGCCCAATTTGCAAACAGAATTTCCTTGGTAGCCCAAGAACCATGCTACAACGTTAGCTACTGTTACAAGGGAATCTATACGAAAAAAAGGGGCAAAAGGGCGCCACTCAGCTACCAAGTTTCAAACATGGTCAGGAAGCTTCCGGTAAACGTGCCTGTCCGTGGAACGTCGGCAGAAAACATGTCCGAATATTGCGGTCTTGAAGGACAACTCCGGTGCTTGCTTCGGTCTTGCAACCAAGTATCCGTAGTACCTGGCAGGGACCAGAGAACTCGTCGAACTGTCGTGAACGAGTGGCTGCAGTCTGCAACTACTACAATGGAACACGTGCGTTCGACTCTGGATCCTCTATAAGCTCCTCTTGACTAAGCAGCTTGTCCCAACGACGGCTTGCAAAGCGGTTCTCTGAAAGGACTTAAAGGCAACGGCAACGAGCCGCAGTGCAAACATGACAGGAAGCAAGCAGGCAGCTTGCACTCCATTACTGCAATCCGGCTGCCGGAACACATCCCTCCGCACTTGCACATCCCACGATTCGTCCTTTGAAGGTGGTCAGTGCTTCAGTCGCTGTATCTTTCGCATGCGTTTCGCAAGCTGCATGATTGCCTGTGCTGAGCTACTGGCTGTGAGGAAGAAGTGGAGCATGTTGCTTACGAAAAGGGCGGCGATGCACTGGATGCAAGCCTTGCATAGGTTTGGGCTTGCAGAGGGCAAGCATCTTGCACGTAGCAGGACCATGAATACCTAGATCGCATGCTGACCAGCGGCAAGCAAGGACATTGTCCATACAAGGACGGTCCCACCTCAAAAACAAAAAACATGACACACTGTTGCAAAAATGAGCAGCCACTACACAGAGGCCAGCTATGATGGCTATGATTACTACGCTATGATCAGAGGTTCTGATCAGAGTCCTGATCCGCCAGTGCTAAGGCCCACGCTTGCTCTCAAGCAAGACATGAGAAATGCCAAGGACTCCAGGGACTGAGAGATCCTTGCGAAGATCTGCGGCTGAAAGCCCTGATCTGCAATCACAAAGCGATGACTAGAGACATAGGACGTGTGCTCTATGTTAACTCCGCGCCTGACAACCTTCAGGGCACGAACCAGCTTCCCAAAGCGGATCAGGCGCAAAATCCTTGCTGTGTTCAAGGCATGCTCAGTGCAGCGAGCAACTTATTGCCGTGCCACGGACGAACAGGACAGATGATTGCAGCGAAAAGGCATTGGTTTTATTGGAAAGTTCTCCGCCAGGATGTATACAACCCAAGACAGAACCACCACCTGTTGCGAGATGTGAGTTCTCAAGCTAGACATGAACTCCGGTGACACGGCGAAGACAGACTTCTGGATACCTTGTTCATACTGGGGTTCGTGGGTGGAGACTATCCATGACGCTCTGCAGCCAGGCAGCTAGTAAATCAATGTAATTTGTAATTCCGCCTCGAAAGAATAGCCCCCTTGGTGGCATCAGCGATCAGCACAGCATTGGGGAGAGCCCAAGAAAGTGGCTGTTGCAGTGAGGCTGCAAGTCTGAACTGCAAGAAATAAGAATTCTGATTCTGAGCGGAGTGGCTGCAATATGGAAATGCGAACAGTCACGTCGATCCTGGGCGTTTCGTCTGCCATGGGCTGATGCTAGCCACCTCCACCCCCCCGCCCCTCCCACCCGTCTCACATAACATGGCTTCAGAAGCGGGAGCAGTGCAGGCAAGCCACGTGAACACCACCTGACGTGTTGGCTCAAGGCTTGGTTGCAGCAAGAGCTGTTCATCTCTGTTGTTTACCTGACACCTGCTTGCTGCTAGGAACCGAGAATGCGATATCCAGGTAGAGCAGGAAATCATTTCCTGATGCAGACAAAAGACATCTACCGAACTTTGAGCAGCGACGAGTTCGAGGCCCGCACCCCAAGCGAAGCGGTCTTGGATGGAGCTCTTGTAGAAGCCATAGTCCAAGAGGTAGCCGATCCTTGGAGTATCTGCCTATGCAGCTTCCTTGAGCGCCGCCGCTCTTCCGCCCGCACTTGTGCTGTTGCACCAAGAAGCTCCCAGCCATCGTACTGGAGCTCCAAAGCCATGCTCATGATCTAAGTCTGTTTGATCATCCACACTGGTTGGGCAGTACTGCTGCTGGAGGAAAACGCGGTCATACTATGGTCGGGGCATTGAGGCACAGAACCGCCGCGAGGAAGAGCTCGAATTTTTCCTGCAGAACTGGAGTCTCACATAGTCCCCTTCTGAGTCCTCTGAATTACCACTCCTATGCCCTCCACCCCATGCCACCAGTCCGAGAGCAAGAAATTTTGCAGGCACTGGAAGCACGTTCGTCTTGGCTGACCAGGCTCCCCCTCCTGAAGTTGCATTGGTTGGAGAAGACTGTGTTGGGATCTTGAGTGGTTTCAAAGATTGGATGAACAGCCCGCATCTGGTCTAGGTGCTCGGGTGTTGTTTCCGTTCTTCTTTGGAGCATGCCTTGGCCTTCTTGGCACCACATGTTCGCTGCTTCAGGGGTTCTTAGCAATGTCAATGCTATATACTTCAACGCAGCCTTGTGAGCCATATGCGGACTGACAGGACCTGTGCAATCTCTCTTGCAAAGCCCTGAGCTCTTCCCCTTGGGAGTCCTCAATGCCTGTCAAGCCTTCTGCTTCCTCATCACCAACGTCGCCACCAACCACATCAGACCAGCAGGTAGCTGGACTGCGACGATGTGCGGCGACTACAGGCCCGAACAAGGAAGTCTAGCAGCTAGCAGACCAATGAAGCAACTTGTTCTTTTCACGCCACTGAACTGCGTCTGGCAAAGCAAGCAAAGCCGGCTGTATCGGCCACCGCGCCTGCGGGATTCAAGGTTTGCGAGCTGCACCTGGATGTCTGCGTCTCTTTTTGTGGGTTGCGGTTAATTTGCCGGGCCATAAGGCTGTCCTTTGATGCAAAACTTGGCGCATTTCTGACTGAAGCCTGAGGATGGCACGACAGGCTCCTCATACTGCGTCTGTTCCTGAAGTTTCGAGACATGCTGGCCCAGGACAGGTGGCTGCGATGCTGTGCCATGAAACTGCCACCGTACGGTGCTACACACTGCTGCGGACGGCCTGGGGGAACTTCCTCAGCCTGAGCAGGTCTTCACCCAATCTGCTGCATTTCGGGGACTCAATTTTCCGCACTAACTCTGGCCGAGTTACACTCTGATAGAAACCCTGATGCTGGAGATGTCGTCTGCTGAGGATACAACACCTGCAAAATACTTCAAATTCTCAGCGCTACGCATGCGACCTAGAAGGAGCCGGCAGAAACACGTGAAACGCCTGCCTTTGTGCCAATGCTGCACACGTGCTGTGCACTGAAATGCCGCACAGTTGAGTGACGACCAAAGTGCAAGCGGCCCATCCTGCCTTTAGATCCCATTCCCGCCAGCCTTTGATCTGCTGCCGCAACAAGTCAATATATGAGTGGCTGCGAAGCAACCCGGACACTGCTGTGAGACAGGCTCAAAAAAGTGCACGCACATATCAATGCCGGGATACACAAGCCACTCATCAAATCCATGAGGAATAATCTTCTCCGAAGGCAGCAATGCTTGGCCCAGCCTGGGCTCAACCAACGACATATGGGAGTTGCTGCATCTTGGGGTCCCTTTCGGGGGACATGGCTGCTCTAGGAATCCGACGAAGAAAGCTGCTTTTCTACGGGTACCCCTTCAAGTAGTGGAACACATCACGCAATACAAAACTCTCGGACGCTAAGGACTCTATAGGTTCAGCACACTGATCACGCTGGGCATGTCGAGAGCTGGAGCCGATTTCTGGGCAGCTGGCGCATCATCGGTCTTTCCAAAATCCTTGTCCCACACGGTGAAGCACAAAGTGTCGCCATAGTGGAAGTCCTGATGAAGAAGGCCGAGCTCGAGCGGCGGAAGCGGCTGTGGTCGCGGAATGGGCCAAAGTTCGGCCAAGCAGCTGTGATGCGGGCGGAAACATTCCACCTGTGCGGAAGGACCATGAGAGCTACCAACGCACTGTGACGATGCACGACTGGAAGATGCGCAAACCGATAAACAGAATCGGTCAAGCTGGGCGTCAGGCACAGGGCTCAAGTCCTTGAAAAAGTGACATTCGTTGAAACATGTTGTTGATGCCATGCGCTTCGGTCTGTACCTCATACCCTCAAGACTAATGCAGCCAAATCTCGTTGGACACCGTCGGCGTCTGAAATGTCGATTTTCCTTTGCCTTTAAAGCGGAGCATGGGCTTCTGAGGGCATACAACATAGTATATAGTATTACTACACAAAAATATCTAGTGTATGCATATACAGTGTGTATCTATTTATATAGTATATATGTATATAGACTTTTCAACCATTCCCTCCGTATGCCGTCCAGGCGAACATGCCTTTTTTGACTTGACAGCGTGGACGGCTCGTACAGTCATCTGCGCTGCGATGTTTTTTTTTTTCACTCCTGCACAGCTGGGGCGAATCCACATCGCAGGGCGACGACGAGGTACTTGCGATGTTTAGGGTTTAGGGTTTAGGGTTTTTGTTGCCACCCGCTTAGCTGACAGGGTTTAGGGTTTAGGGTTTAGGGAAATCACCAACAGCACGTGGTGGATCCAGCTCCCTTTCTTGGGCGATGCGGAGTGGACCAATTGCAGGGGTCTACCTCCACCCAAAACCTGTAACCCTAAACCCTGTAACCCTAAACCCCATACTCTGTGCCTCAACAATTTGGCTTTTACCTCGCACGGAACCCGGCCGTGCCAAAAGCATCCTAAGACTGCCAGCATACTGCGACGTCGTAGGTGTGCAGGCGGTGGGAAGAGCATTTGCCCCGTAAAGGAGCCTAGAGAATTGCCACTATGATATTCTTTTTCATCAGGATTTTTATAACCCGAAATAGCAGTAAATAGGCACAATGCTTTCAGACATGTAATCCGGCTCGGAAATTCAAGGCCTAACTGAAGGGCCTGGGGATCTCCCGTTGCTTCCTGCAATGACAGTATGGTGCTGTGCTGGTCTTCTGAGCCTCCGACCCTGCACTGCGCAGATGCAATAAGGATCCGAAGACATGCCTCCGTGTGTTTTCGGTGAGAATGATTTGCCTCTCTGACGCGTCGTTTGTACTAACAAGTGTCACATCCCCATCATCCCTCGCTCGGAAGATCTCACATCGCTTCATTTCGGCCTGGCACGATGTCAGCCTCGCGCAAGCCTGCAGGAGTTGCACCGATGTGTGTCTGAAGCTCTGCGCTCCAGGTTGAAGAAGCATCTCTCGAAGCTCACTAGAACTCAGAAACTCATGCAGCAGGCGGCAAAATAGCCACCTTGCCTGTGGCTCGCCAGATGTTGACCTTGTGAGTTGACAGGGTGCTCGACAGGCTGAACAGCATGCTCATTTTTCGGATGTCGCACACCTGCTTCTGTTCTCTCTCGCCATGGTCTAAGCTCTTATCATGTCTTATCCTTTATCTCCCAAATCCCCTGAGCACCAGCCTCGATTTCATAGGCCATGTTAACAAGCTTTGCCTGGGCGGCGTCTTGCCCACTGCATTCTCGCTGTTGAAGCAACGCAAAACTGACGAACCTAACCTTAATTGGCGGTTGCTTTCGTGTGTGAATATCAGCACAGCAATTTGAACAAGTAAATATTATACATATGTATATATATATATATGCACATATATATATATATATGTACACCTATTTACACTTGAAGCCTCTGCAGTCGGAGCTTTACACAAACGCGAAAAGACTAATATATATATATATATATATATATATATATGTATATATATATATATGTGTGTGTATGTATGTATGTATATATGTATGTATATACGTATATATGTATATGTGTATATAGGTATATATGTATATATGTATATATGTATGTATGTATATAGCAACAGTTCTGGCAGGCCGAACACTGTAGATCCTTTTGCGCATCCCGCCTGGTCGAAGTCATCGGCGTCAATCGCGAAGCTCGCCTGCTTCTTGAATGAGCTGCCAGGACCTGGCAGGACATGACGCATGGCTTGATTGAACACAGGTTTAGGGTTTAGGGTTTAGGGTTTGGGGCTTAGGGCTTGGGGTTTGAGGTTTGGTCTCCTGGCTCGCCTGACACAGCTCTCTGCATACCTTCCGCAGGTTGCTCCTCGTCCTGCATCAGGACTGGCGTGTGCAAGTGTGCGTGCAAGACTCTGAGCATCAAAAGACAGACTTTACCAAGCGTCCTTTCCTACAGCACAGTCCTGCAGACCGACTGGAGCAAGAATGAGCAAAAATCCCCACAGTTACCATCCTTGTGTGAGATGATGGACCCGGCTACCTCTCGATCCAAGACCTCGGCAAAATCATCAGCATGTCCGGTTGTGCTCATGGGGAGAGCAAGCAGCAATCTTCAGGAAATCATGGGTGAGCTCCACATAGAACCGCCAAGGCATCAGCACAACCGTCATCTGCTGAAAGCCTCGGCCGTCAAGGGTCTTCAGACATGTTCGAAGAGGCCCTCACTCCAACCATGAGAATCTGCCCAGCTTCCACATAGCATTGAGCGATATGAGAAGAGTGCTACGAAAGCTTGGGGCTGGGTATGACAGGTCTCAAAAGGGCGAGAGCTGCTCCACGGTCAACGCACTATCGTGTTCACACGTTTATCTGTTGAGTCTTTTGGTGGTGTGGTCTAGCTCAAGAACTATGAATGGGGCCTTTCCGGGAGTTCGCTCTCCTCTAGGCGTTAGCAGGGTCTCAAGGTGTTACAGGGAGAGAGCGGTTGACCTGGCATGCAATTCCAAGGGTGTGAACACCGCTATGCCTGTGAACGGTTAGACCGAAACATGAGGGCTAGTTCGGGAGGTGAGGGAATCTAACTAGCGCCCCGTTGTTTCATCATGCGAGATGGCAGTCCGAGCGTAGCGTGCATGCAGTAATGGAGCAATGCTTGCTGCTTGCGGTGTAAGGTTGAGGCTTCAGATATCCCGACAAGGCTTGATACCCTACCCCCCCCCTTTTCCATCCCTGATACCCCCCTACGTTTATGCTTCTTGGGGCGCCCCATCCCCTCCCCAGCCACTGAAGCACTGAGCCGGAGGCAAAGCCGAGGAGGCATCATTGATGAGTTTGGCCAGGTCTGCCTCTCCAGAAACGAGGCTAGTGGCCAGAGGTTAACATAATATACATATATATATTATAGAATATAGAATTGAATTATATATATATAGATGTATATATATATATATAGAGAAAGAGGAGAGAGAGAGAGAGAGAGAGAGATGTTGACGCCCCCCCCCATATGCTCAGTAAAGTTTCCTTCTCCTGTACCAGCCGGTCGTACTCCGCTGTAAGTCCTTCATATGGCAAGTCGATGTGGTCAAGGCTTCTGATTCTCATTGTGGGTTGGCAAAGCTGGACAAACCGCATGGGATGCGGACGTCATAAGCCTGAAAAAGATTTTCTATTCTACTATCACACCACTTCGCGCTTGGAAGCCCATGTAACCACGCAGCCCATCTGTGTGAGTACTTTACCTCTACCGAGATTCAACCAGGTAAACCAAAGCTAACAAACATCCAGACCACAAAAGCACAAGTGTCAAAATCGACATGCAGTCGCGCTCGGACAAACACCGCGTCCTACTCGCGACACTAAAATGACATTGATCCCAACCCACCTAGACGCCCCTCACCAGACAGTGCACCATGGCCTAGAATACCCGGCGTACCCCGCACTGTGATACGGAGGTACCAGGCCGCAGGGAGAAGTCGAGGACACCATTGGGACGAGGTCAGTATGGTTCGATGAAGTGGGTGTAGGGTGGGGGGGTCACAAGTCGGATCATAAGCTACAGTCGTACCACAAGTAAGTTAAACCTTAGAGAGGTTTTTTGCACCTGATCAAGGCTCAGAAAGATGACGCACTACCACGCACTGAGAAGCAAAACCATTCCAAGCAACCTACGACCTACAGGCTTACAAACACTAGTCATCACTAGTCCCTTCCCCTCGCGCGACTCCACACTCAGAGGCGAAGTCCGACTGCAGCGTGCATTTTCAAGGGCGACGCTTGCACAGCACAGATGAAAAGAAAAAACATGGGAACGGGTGTAGAGGTTAGGGTGGCCTTCCTACAGGGTACAAAAGAGTAAGCGAGTAGTTGGTCGTCGAAATGTTAGGCTATCTGCTCCCAGACTCCCAACGTAAAGCGTTGATGAGCAAAAACGTACGTGTTTGTAAGAAAGGTGCAATTGAAGCAGAGCCCGCCCGAGAGATGGCGGAGAGCTCCCGCATGCAGAGCTACATGTGGAAACCACCACATGTGGAATGATGAAGGACCGGTCGTGCAAAAAACAGCATGTTTGGGCCATGTCTGAATAAAATCGGGTGCATATTCCAAGTACCAGCTTCAAGTTATGAGCTTCACATGCGTTGGGCATCATTGGGCTATGCGAAGGCTTCAGCTTCGGTCACTTCCGGGGGAGGGATCGAGGCCAGCTAGTGGCTGACCACACGTGCCTGGATTTGAACGTCGACACATGTCAATAGGTTCAAGATAGCTTTGAGGCTGACGTCTGTCGCTCTGCCGTCCTGCCAAGTGCTGATAAAACAGATCGGTGTCCATCCGGCCGCTTTGCATAAAGCCGACGACCGGTCCACTGGTAGCTTGAGCCAGCTGAGTCACGGTTGAACACAATGAGCTTGGCGCTTGGATTAAACTTGGAGCAAACTGCATCATGCCGCTGATCTCCCGACTCTCAACCATTGGACACCCTTGGATTCTACAGCGACATGAACCAGCGCATGCAGCGGCTTGGTTCCGCGCTGCTGGTGCCACGTGACATGCGGCAGTACATCAAGCCGATCATGAGCGCGTTCTGTATCTGTGCAAGTGGGGTCCAGTGGAGGACATGGCAACGGCAAGCAAGCGCTGCCGTGATGGACAGACAGGGCTGCCTGCATGGTCAGCGTGTGGAGGTAAACGATCCCAACACCGCTGACGCAGCCGTGCCTGTGCTTATAACTCGTGGGGATTTGCTAGCTGCAGAATGTGGATTGCGCACGATGCCACAGAGCAACTGTTTCGTCTCCACAAGATAACATCTAGGTGTGGGGGACAGCAATGGGTATTAGCAAGAGGTTTCATATAGGACTGCAAAGTTCGCCTGGCTCCCTTCTGCTTCATGTAAGGTGACCTTGGCATTCGGCGTCTTGCTGCGTCACGGCCCTACGCGCTACCTACATCTTTCTGGGTCTTTACTAATGCATACAACGCATCTTTCATTCCTTTGGGCCGTACCCGGGCAGTCCCCATCCGATCGTCATGCCAACCTCACAAGCGGCAGCGGCAATGCGGCTGTTGCTGTGTGCGGAGTGGCAAAGCCGCTCGAAGGCATGTCAGTGCCTCCAAACTGAGGTACATGGCATCCAGCAGCGACTGTATCCTCGGACTTTCGAAGTCTAAGGCAGGACGGATGACCCCCGCAGAATTGAACCTTGAGTCTGTCTACCCCCCCCCCCCAGCTGCATGGCCTCTGTCACTCTGACCGTGTTCAATGCGGTCAAGCTTCTTCAAGTCGCAGGACTCGTCGACCATGTAGTATACCCTTGCATTCTGACCACTCTGCTTGCACCCGTGCCCGCGCAAGCCATGTATGTCACTGCTCACTTTGGGGAGAACCTTCATGCGACGCTGGGTTGTGGCGGGCGTGAAGCACCCTCCTAAACCTGCAGCTCAAGTTGTAATGCCCACTACTGGTTCAAGTACTCCGACTCTGTATTTCCTTCAAACCAATTTCCTAGAGCTTTAGTCAGGGCAAGCAGGCCGAAAGGAAGGGAGCTTCCCCACCAGTACTGTAAGGACTGGCAAACTTCCTTCTTCAACACTCGGCGGTCGTCTGCATGCTCCTCTACCCCGGGATCCCTGCAGAGAGAACAGCAGGTGCGTGAACAAGTAGCTCGCCTTAGGTGCAACGGGGCAGAGCGGGAAGTCATTCGGACTTGCCAGCCTACCAAAGGGACTTCCGATCTGAGTGAGTCACGCAGAAGAAGGCAATGATCTTGATAGTGCTGTGGTGGATGACCTCCACGCACAACTTGACCAGCGCGAAGGCACATGCCGTTGCTATGCAGCACCATGGCAGTCAAGAAAACAGCAAGCGCACCGAATGGAATGGATCTGCCCAAAAAGCTGACCACCTTGGCTGAGATGCTGCCTGTTTGGTGGGGTCAAACACGCTGCAAAACATGGTCAAGTCTTCGCCCATCAGATTCGTCGTGTGGCAGCTCACTGAGCATGGGCACCCAGTGTGTAGATTGGTTCGTATGCGGCGCACGTTGATACGCCCTGGCACAAAGACTTGCACTTGAAAGAAATCTGCCTTGAATCCTAGCGTCCCACATCGAGCGAGGCTTGCATGCTGCTAGAGACGGAAGATACTTCTCGGTTGTTCAAACTGTCAATCCAAGCATCATTTTCTTTCGGAGGAGCAGCGGTGCAGTGCAAGTACAGTGGCTGGGTGGTATGCAATCAGAATCAGAAAGTACATTGCAGGTTCATTGCACCACAGTCAGGCTTAGGTTGTGAAGCAGGAATTGCTGGAAATGAGGTGGCTAAGGAACCGAAAAGGTCCGGTTCGGATTCGCGCTTGGGTTTCATGTTTGGGAACACTCGGCTTTTCGACGTCTGAAAGGTCTGTCGGACGAGTTCAGCTTCCTGTCGACAAAGTCGTTTCAAGGCTCAACACACAGGCCCTCTACCATCTAGGGGTTTCCGATATTGGGGGCCTTATGTGGGTCCTTGTTATAAGGGGATCCGACTATTTGGGGATCTATATTAGGGGTCCCCATAATTTTCGTAAACCCCCATCCAGGACTTAGAATTCTGGAAGTTCCAGGAGCACAAGAGCTGCTGACTTCCCTGAGACCCTGCACCTGTGCTCTGGGCAATGGTTCGACCACGTTCAATGAACCTCCTCACCTGCAGGCCAGTGCTGTAGCGATAGGTCCCGAAATTGTAGGATCCCCTCATAATAAGGACCCCCAGTAAGGAATTCAAAATCCAATGTCATGGAAAGTCGTGGACTTCTTGTGCACCAACAACACTTCTCAGCCTGGGTCTCGGGGCCCATGTCCAACGGCATTGACATTTGCTGGACCATCTCCATATGCTATAGGCCATGCAATTTGCTTGTGCTGCGGTCTTTGCAGGTTGCTCACACACGCTTGTTGCTGATCTGCTGCCAACGCGCTTGCATGCTGCGACTCTACTTTAATTGCATGACTTTTGCAAAGGAGGTCACTCGGAAGCCCCCCCCAAACCATACAAAGTATACCTTGATTTCTTGCACTGTGCCATGTCTGAAGTCCTTTGTCGCTAAGAAAGTCCTTGTGTGTCGATGATGGGCGAAGCGGCGAAACACTCCAAGCATCCAAAAGCACCGCAGATTTCAAGAGAAGGCCCTCGCTACTTGTAGCACTTTGGACGCCGATGTCACTAATTGCCCACTGGTGGCTTCAAGGTTTTCTGCCTCCACCGTCTATCGCTTGGGCCACCCGCTTGGTACGCCACACTGTAGGGATATGTAGGGATAAGGCTGAGGGCGTTCCAAATCCCCGCTCCTAGTTGGGTTTAGGTCGTTCTGCCTTCGCTCTAGTCGACTACCGCAGTCCAACTTGGACCTCAAGAATATCAGTACAGGTTAGAATATCAGTACAGGTTATTGTAGGGGCTTGTAGTGTTAGGGCTCCGCTCTCACACTCACACAAGGGCAGGCTTTCGGGTTTTCAGGTGTCCGGGCTTGATCAAGTGAACTCCTTCGTTTTTGCAGCTTATACTTCGAGAGTTCATACATGGTTTAGAAAGGCCCGAGCTGTCGCTACCTCTCAACTTCACTTAGCAACTCTGCCAGCGAGACCGAAAAAGGAGCCACAAGCCGGTGTACTCTCCACTAAAAGCTACTACTTGTGTGTGTGTGTGTGTGTTTGTTTTTGCATTTGTGTGTGTGTGTGTGTGTGTGTGTGTGTGTGTGTGTGTTTGTTTGTGTGTGTGCGTGTCTTTCTCTCCCTCTCTCTCCCTCTCCTTTTTTTGGTCAGCTTTCAAACGGGAACTGGCTGGAATCCCGTCTCGAAGCTTCACATGCGGGAGACGCCAGCGGCAAGGAATGACCTGAGCGTCATGCCACTCAGCTACCCGGTTGTTCTTATTGTATATTCTTATGTCTAGGTATTGAAGCCGCTGCAGAATTCGATCGTTTGGGCCTGTGAGAATGGCTGGCGAGGTCTCGGATCGGGCATTCAGGAAGCCACGGCCTTTCAGCGCATCTCACAGCGCATCTCACAGGCAGGAAATGGCACGAAGCGGGCTCTGCACCCCGACCTTGTGAGCTCAAGGCGCCAGGGCTGGCGTTGGGCCGCGGCATTGGAACTGTGAAGGGCGATTCGGGATGCTTCTCCTGGCAGAATCGCTGGCATAGTCAAGGAACACCCATGGCAAAACGGAGATCAACTGCAGCCTGTGGAGATTCAGAAGCCTGTCCTCCCAGCTCTGCGCCTGGTCCTGAAGTTCCTCTGCATCCAGGATGGAGCTGACAATTGTGCTTGGGCGCTTCCTCAGTTTTATCAGAACCCACCCGCTTGGGAACATGCAGGTAGCCGACAAATGACTTCGAAAAAGCAGGAGCTCTACAATAAGTTGTCAGCTCAGCATCTTGGACACTTTCAGAGCCTTGGGTTATTCAGCCGTGTGCCCTTTTCAACACTCAGGCAACACCTTAATCTCCCGATCATTCGTGATCAGCTGAGGGCCTCCAAGGCCCAAGGAGGCAGACTGCTTTCGCCGTCGCCGCCCAAGGTGGGTACGTCCGCTCTTGCCGATCCTTGCCGCAAGCAGGACACCTGCGGACAAACTGACAAAAAGCGCCGGAGACCAATGCTATCCACCATGCTATCACCACATGTACACCGCTTCTTGCGATCATTCCTGAGGCTGGCCTGGCCCTGCATGTCCGCTGCGCTATTTCGCAGACTTCTGGCCGCCTCACCATATGCCAAGGCGCAGTTGTTCAAGCAGCGGGCCAGGAGCCTTCCAGCTCATTTCATTATGATGTGTGTATATACAAACAAATAAATGATAAATAGATAAGAATATATATATATATATACATAAATCGCTTTGTATGGTATGCCTTGTCTGGTGTGCACTGATGCCTTGTACGCACGGTCTCGATACACGACAGGAGGAGGTCCACATCTTTGGCGGCATTCTCCCGTAGCAATCGGGCCTCATTGGCCTCTTCAGTTCCTGGTGATTTCTCTTCAGTTCCCAGGGTTCTCATGGCACGTGACACTCGGTTCTCTAAGTGAAGCGCGTGCGGCTAGCTCCTCGATCGAGGTTGTCTGCACAGAAGCCGCCTCTAGCATGCCCCCAATAGGAAATCCATGGAAGAACAGACTCATGCGCCAAAAACCACTCTATGGCCCATAAAATGACAGGGTGGGTTTCTAGATCATCTTGAAACTTGTCGATGCGTGGACAGGCGTCACTCGAACTCCAAGAACATCAAGAGCTGGAATAAAATCAGCTTTGACAAACCAACCAGGTCCAACCACGCCACGCTCCCATCCCATGCTGCCTTCTGAACCTTCAGCTCAGCAGCCGCAATGTCTTTCTCCCCATCTCCCCGCGTGAAGCGAGCAAGGCCCTTCTTCTTTTCCCCAGCTTTCTTCTGGGTCTTCTCCTTCTGCAAGCAACTTAAGTGTATGATAGCTTAGGACTGCGCAGCTAAGAGGACATGTCGTGGTTTTACTGAGAGGCTCCAGTTCTCGCATGGCGCTCTGCAAGCCACCGCGGGCTCGATCACGCTTCTGCAAGCACTCGGTCACGGCATTGGAGCAGCTGAGCTCCCTCTCACGAAGATCGTCCAGAGCGGCTTTCTTCCTGTGTTCTGGTGCTTTCTGCTCCATTGCTCAAGTGCACAAGTAGTGCACAGATGTGTACAACTTCTCACTGCGCCTGAGATGGTCTGCGCTGGCCCCTCGATGAAAAGACTCCTCAGCCGCCAGAGCACAGCCACGAAGCAGCTCACACAACCTAAACGGCAAAGCCAAGGCTCCAAGGGTAGCAACATGCTCTGACTCATAGCTGAAGCCAACGAGATCAGAACCGCACCCAGGCTCGAGCTAGCATCCTGCCACAGGTGGACGCAAAGTGGCCAACAGCTATTCGGGCTATTCGCTTCCCTCAGCACTGCTCATCTCAAAAAACCACATGGTCTTCACATCGGTCCAAGAAGGACTGGGAGGCCATCGCAGTCATCTCATCCTCTTGCTTCAAGCAGGCCGCAAGCGATCTGCGCTCCTGAAGCATGCAAGGCAGTGCAAGAGATGCTTATCATAAATTGAAAGGGATTAGGAAGCTGCAGGGTTGACAATACCTGAAGCTTGGAAACCCTGCCTTCGGCAGTATGCACGCAGTAGAGCACCGTTGCAGCCTTGAGCCTGCGCAATTGCTGCGTGCTTCTCACGCGGGGCTAAAATACTCTGGTTAGCTCCGAGAAAGCTCTGGCCTGCATCCGTCAAGGCTGCTACCACAGCCTCCGCAACCTGCACGGTGCAGCTGGCCGTCATGAGCTTCTGCGCCGCGCGGTCGACTTCTACGTCCAGGACCTGGGCTTTTGCAACGATTCCATTGTGATTCTGGGCCACTCTGCATACGAGCCTTGCTGTCCCAGCGCGGACGGCTTTCGGCGCTGTTTGGCGAGGTGCCGCGTTCCCGAACCTTGGGATGCTTAGGGCTTCGGAGGAAGCAGCTGCAACCGTGGTGGCTCCAAAAGCAATAGTCCTGGCAGCATTGTAGTGCATCCAAAGAGCATCTTGGGATTTGCCCCATTGGGAATGCACGCCGACTGGCGGTTCGAGGCGGGGTGCACCTTGTTCATTTTAGTCACTGGAATAGGATTCTGCCTTTCTTCCTGGAACCTGCGGCTCCAACTACGTTGATGCACAGGCTGCAAATCTGAAAGGGATGTACCTGACAAGCGACGGAGCTCATCCTCACATTGTCTGGCTTCCGAGGTCGAGGTCATCTAGATTGTCTTGGCGATTCCGCACGTCCGCAGGCCATGCTAACGAATTTCTCGGCAACTTGGGGGCACTCCCTAGTGATCCAGTGCTGGCAAAGGAAACTTGGTGTCATGGAGCGCGACTGAACAGGCTTCTGTGTGTGCGCGCTACCTGCAATGCTTCACGATGTTACGGCTAAAGGCTACACACAGGCTAAGTGCAATATCCTTACTCTTCCTCCGACCTTCTGGAGTAAAGTTGACTCGTGGTGGCAATATGTGGCAATATCAGCTTTGCGGCCGAAGCTGAACTTTGAATGCGAACTCACGTCCTGTTGAAGTTGATGTCATGGTCAAGTTGCAAGCTCCTCCCCAACGTCTCCAACGCCAGTTCTGCTCAAGCGCGTGCTGAGAACAGTGCGAGCAGGCACATGCGTTTTAAAACGACGCTGTAAGCTTGGTCTTCTCCCAAGACGAAAACCTGCTGATCATCGAATCTACGATGCAGAACAGTTCGCTCAGAGAGATTGACAAAAGGGGCGGATATTCCCCGGAGCCTTGCCATCAGCTTGAGACTGGCTTCAGGCTAACACAGGCCGTCGGGCAAATCCTGGGACCTTTCAGGCACAAAACCTACCTCGCAACAAGGGCACCGTCCATTCTGAATGGGAACAGGCCAACTCCACGCTCAGTTCAGCATATCAGCAGCATCCTCCTCGCTTATAAGCACGCATGGAATCAGCATGGACTAGGTGGTTCAAGGCCTAACTGAAGGATCCTCGCCCCTCGTAGGACAAATAGAAACTCTGTCCTCCTCTTCGAGCTCTTCGATGACCAAACTCAGTTCACCATCTGCACCCTCTGCGGGTTCTGCCTGCCAATTTGCCATGCTCTTCAATTTTTTGAAGGCGCAAGTCCAGAGGTGTCGCAATGCGAAACGCGTACCACACGAGCTGAGTTTGGTCCAAAAGCTGCCCTTCGGAGATGACAGCTGAGCCACAGGTCGGAAAGGTTGGCAGCGGACTAGTGTCATACAAGCGCCGATGTTTCATACTTAAGTGCTGGCTAGGAGCTTCCCGAGTTTGAAGTTCTTTAAGCCCTCAACCTTTGAGTCGTTGCAGATGGGGCGTGCCTGCACTACTTCCCGCGTCTCCATGTCGAGGATCTCCTCGTTGCCACCGCAGCTACGCACAGGTTTGTGTTTGAGCACCCAGAACGAAGCCTAACTGACGCATGGTGACAATGAAAGGCGGCACCGAATGCTACTCTTGCTCGTGTGTTCATTATTGGCCTCTCCGATTTCACTGCTTCACTTGGGTCACGCATTGACTTTATTTTCAATCTCTTAACTCAATGGCTTCTCTCTTGTCACCTTCTGCTTTTGCCACACACACACACACACACTCGTTCTTTCTGACTTGTTCTTCCACAACTTGAAACCTGCCGCTGGCTCCCAGAGTTGACAAGGACATGGCATTCCACTGCCAACATGTTCTTGTGGAAGGCTGGGTGTCGCTTAGGGTCTCTCTACACATACAGAGAAATCAGGCTCAACCATGCTCAACCCATCTAAACACAGGGTTCTCCTGAACACGCCGAAAGA
Source organism: Symbiodinium natans (assembly GCA_905221605.1). Lineage (NCBI taxonomy): Eukaryota > Dinophyceae > Suessiales > Symbiodiniaceae > Symbiodinium > Symbiodinium natans. Next base: position 87,628 of record CAJNDS010002152.1, read on the forward strand.
TCTCGTGGGCTTCCTCTCTCGACCGGCCGACGCACACGCAGCCACACTTGCCAAGCTCGGAGAGAAGAGTGACCAAATGGAAGATCGCGCCTTAGTTGGTGCGGAGCGCACGCCACTGCGCCGAAGGGTGCTCAAGCGGCAGCACAGCACGGGCCAGCAGCCTGTCTCCGGAGCACCTGGTCTTTTGTTCCACTCAATCTCTGTGGAGTGTCCTGAGCTCACATCTCACTGGCCCCTGAACTGCCCGAAATAAAGCGAGAAACATTGGCACACCTCTTTACAGTGCCTACAACGACATTCACGTTGTTCCGATATCAAGGACACCATGTCCAGGACCCTTCAGGGCCTACCCCCAGCACTTCTTGAAGTCTCTCAGGCGCCACAAAACGACTTCAGACATGGATGTTTATGATAAGGACTCTCTGGCAGAACCGTTCTGGGCCGGGTTGCTTTTGGACATATGGTTCCCTTACGAAGCGCATTCATTCAAGGGCTTCATTTCTGCATGTTTCATCGTGAAGTACTGCGTCTCTGGGGCTCCAAAGAAACCGATCGACCAAGAGGCGCTCGATGATGTGAAGCAAGTCCTCAATCACCAAGCCCTTGTAGCTCTTCTTTCCTCAGCAAAGTTCATGCAGGCACTCCATTTCCACACAACGGACCCTTGCAACTCAGCTGACCCCAAAGCAAGAATAGCACGGAGAAGAAGAAGTCAATATATTTTCTTTTTTCGGGGGGGTCTGGCTTCAATCAGACGGTAAAGCCCGCACAACATCTTGGCCGTGTTGCTCAGTGTGTCTGAGGCCACGTAGAACCTTCGGGGAAGCCAAATCTCGAGCGATTCGAACCGGACACGACTCGTGACACGACCTAAACCCAAAGCCAAAACTCAAACTCCAAACCCTAAACCATTATGTTGGAGCTGCCAGCCTCGGCTTGCCATCAGTCGCGATGAACTCTGAGGTCTGCTCATTCAGCCTGCCCTCACGACACAAGAAGTTCCTGAGGTTGGGAAGCCGGTGTTGACATAGCACTGAAAGGCAGTCATGGCTAGACTGGACATGAGGTAATGCCAAGCAGCAATGTCATGATTGGGAGTGTAGTGCCACCCATGCGAACATTCACCTCAATCGCCCAGTGCCTGTCAGATTTCGGGAGATCGCAGCTCAAGCTGTGCGGGAACAGAAAGGCGAACCACAAGTTGCGATCCGATGTGTCGCGAGCAACCAAGGCACTTGTAGCTTCCATCGCGCTGTCGTACGGACACAAAGTCCACAGCGATGTAGCCGACAACTTGTCGAGTAACAAGCTCCTGCGGAGCAAACTCTTGTACATGAATGCTGATTGACAAGTGGCGTTCGCTGCTATTCAGATGCTCTCGATCAACAAGACTTCGGCAGAGCTTGGAATCCTTGCCGATCTTCTGTGTCAACCCAACGAGGTCAGCAGAATACTCTTGCTTGGCAGGGAACGTGCATCCTGTGCGCGTGCCGCATGAGATTCAGCTGTCAGCACTGCATCGGTGCTGCAAGGAACATCATTAAGGAACATCATCAACCCAGCCGTCAGGATATCAGCGACGAGGCAACGCACATGGACTTTAGCAATCCATCCTGTGTAGATCTGCCCGTTCAACATCTGCTCATGGGTCGCTAGAATCCTGGTTGAGCACACACACTTCTCAGCACCACTTTCGTTAATTTCATAGTTTAAAAGATTAAAGTGCGCTGATATATATATATATATACATACACATATAACTATATAACTAACTAAATCTGCTGCCCTTAGAACCCTTATAGTATATGGCTTCATTCAGTGTGGAGGGGGAAGCTCTCATGCTCGGAGCGTCTCCTCACAGTGCCATCTGCATTCAAGAAGGCCTGGCACGAAGGCGATGTCTTGGCGTCCCCTGCACCTGGCTCTTCAAGTGTGGTCAAACCCTAAGCCCTAAAACCCTTTTGCAGCAGGACTCCTCAAACCCTTTTTGCCCTAACCCCTGACACGTTGCTATTTGCCCGTGTGGTTTTCTTGAAATTTCCGGTCTGGAGAGAGTGTTCTTCTGTTGAGGGGCGGGGAGGGGGGGGGGGAGGGGGGGGGGATTGGTTACGACCATTTGACTCTAACCATCCCCAAACCCTGCTATTTACGGCGTTTTTGCCTCTTTGTGCAACATGTTGCTGGAGGATGTTTGATGTTCAGCAAAACGGGCGCTGTCACACGTGTTCATGCCGTTTTGCGAACATGCCCAAAACCCTGCTATTTGCGGCGCTTTTGCCTCTTTGTACAACATGTTGCTGGAGGATGTTTGATGTTCAGCCACACAAGGCACTGTCATAAGCGTTCATGCCATTTTGCGAACATGACCAAAACCCTGCTATTTGCGGCATTTTTGCCTCTTTTATACAATGTGCGTCTCATCGAACACAACTACAGCTGGGTCTGGCGCTGGCAATTGGTCCCCAAGCGAACATCCTGGATCGCTTGGGGAAGGTGTGCTAAAATGAGTGCCCTAAGTTTGAGTTCCTGGATTTCCTAAAGCACGAATCCCTCAATTTCCACAGCCACACGCACGAAGTCCTGTAATTTACAGCGCTTTCCGTGTATGCCCTAAAACGTACAGGCCCGCCACCACACGGTCAGATATCAACGTGTGACCCCCTAACCCTTTTGCAGCAGGACGCCTCAAACCCTTTTTGCCCTAAACCCTATTGCAGCAGGACTCCTCAAACCCTAAACCCTAAACCCTGAACCACGACTCTCACTACATCAGCAGACAGGATGCAACAGCATGGACACCTCGCTGGAAGCAAGGGGCCTTCGATGAAGAGCTCACAGATGCCGCCCAGGGTTTGGAACTGCATGTAGTATTTCTCCCAGTTCAATCCTTCCATTGCAACAACAACCCTTGCTATGCGGCATCCACACAGTGGCCGGGTCCTGGCGCCACGTACTCTAGCGAGTTCTCCAGCCTATCAGCTTCATGGACATCTCGCGTCAAGCAGCTGAAGACGTTTCTCAAAAGACAACCGATTTTGGCAGCCTCTCGTTAATCGCATCGTGCGCTTTGTCGTCCGACTCCTGCCGCATCTCTGTAACTTGCCACGCTGGGCTTGTCAAGCAACTACTGATAAGTCCTTCAAGCAGCTGACGAGTTCGGGATCGACACGAAGGACAGCATTGCCTTCACCACTGAAGGAATCATTCAACTTCACCATCACCTGCACGGCGCGTTCGACGGCAGAACGTCTTCACTGCTTGTTGCAGTCGCTACGAATGTTGGCAGCCACTCGTTTGAGTCTCCTTTCTGAGTTTGGTCCAGGGCGAGAACTGCCAACGAACTCACAACTTGCAACAACATGTTCAATGCCTGAGCCCAATGCATCGTTGTTCATGGGGTCAAGGGCAGTAGAATAATTCAGTATGCAATAATAATATGCGCATATAAAACCACAGCAAAGTAATCACGAAATAGAATGAAGCCTTCTTCTGAGAGATGGGACTCTGGGGCCTTCCGAGCTGAAGAGCAGCGCTTCAGCAACAAGAAGATCTCCTGAGGTGGCAAAAACTGAAATATAAAAAAAACGCACAAAAAGAGGATCTGGGGCTTCTCAGAGCATTTTGGAGTTGCACGATGTCCTCGCATAGCTCCTCTTTGGTGTAGATGAGGTCGTAGCTGCCATCGGGATGTAGCACACCTGCATCCTGCTGTGGAATTGCTCTACAGGCTTTACAAGTTGCCAGGTCTGTCGTAGCAGTGTGCTTTCAACAGGTTTGAGTACTTAAAGTGCATAGAAGTAGCAAGGGCCGCTTCAAAGTTCTGCACTTTGCGGCCAGGGTGCCCGGAAAACCTGCCGATTGCCCGTCTTCGTCCCCCAGAAGGCTCCCTGTGTGTCCGTGCCAAATAGGGGGATTCCCAGCTCTTCCGCCTGAGACAGAGGGCATTCGAGAGCGCTTCTAGTTCGGGGCGGCACAAGAATGGAGACAGGCTGCACTGAAACAGTCTTGGGCGAGATCTCTGAAACATGTTGGGCTACAAGCATGGGCATGCAGACCTACTGTTTCTGCGACACAACGACTGCCACGGGCGCATCTGTGGCAGAATTTGTTTCGAACAAGCCACCAACTGCACTTCCGAGTCCTCATGTTGCAGGATATCGACACAGCAAACTCCAACTCTCAGCAAACTCAGCATCGAGAAACAACTCTGCAATGCCACCGAAGCAGCTGTGGAGTTGAAGCAGGTCATGGCCGCTTTCTCTGGCTCGATGGCTTTGCGAATGCGTTCTAAAGCGCGACTACGGACGAGCAGCTTGTTGGTAACACTGGCGGCACTCATGTCCTCAGCATGCCGGCACCCACTCCTCTACGTCTGGTCTGAAGACTGCAACCTCCATCCCCTGTCTTCCAAATACTGGCACAAGATGGACTGAATTTAGTGCAATAAATTATTATCGTACTACCTTAGTTTATTAAACTATTACTATATGATAATATGAGTGTATTATACTAGTATACTATGATATTCATATATTCGTACGTAGATGATTCAAGTGGGCACGAGCCAAGTGTCGTTGCAGGCAATCGTCGTCAACCGAGCCCGAGCTTCGGTCAGCGACACGTCACTTGGCAGGTAGCGCAAGTAGTAGTTGATCAGCGCTTCCTCAGGGTTTAGGGCTTTTTTTGTTTCGGGGTGTGTAGGGTTTAAATCATTGTCTTAAATGGTTGAAATTTAGGGTACCCGAATTGCAGCATGAAGCAGACATGTCATCGACATGAGTGTCAAATTGGGGCCTCTTTAGCACAAGGCCACTGCTGAGCCAAGATGAGCCTAGATGCAGGGATGTACTGCGAAGTGCACATGACCTCAAGTGATGCAGATCGCAGCAAGAACGCAGCAAGCTGCTACCCCGGCACCTTCCCTCTTCAGCTCTAGCGGGTGCGAGCAAGATGCTATGTGCATGTTGGTTGACCGAAGGAAGTACAGATGCCACAGCAATCGGAGCTCATAGTTGCTAACGCCAGGGATCTTTACGAGCTCCTGAGCGCTCATCCAAGCGGACATCTAGACTGTTCTAAACGACACATGGCGGCAAACAAGAAGTAAAGAAGCTATGAGGTCTGGAGGGGACAGTCCTTCCAATCCAGCGACAACGACGAGACGACCACCAAGTAGCGCTCAACATGACCTCGTTCTTGCAGGAGGTCGTCGATGGGATGGCCCGTGCCACTGATGGTTCGCCTTGTCGGACAGACAATTTCGCGAGCCGCCAGCGTTCGAGCTCCAAAGGGAACCGCGAGTGTTGAAACGACAGTTAAACTCGAAAGGAGATGACAGCTGTTTCCGGTGATGGTGCAAAAATAGATCTGCTGAGATGCTTCAAGACGCGAGATCCTTCTCTAGGGCTGCAGTCAGGACCTTGGTGCGAGCGGTGTGTAGGGGGCAGCATTTTTGCAGCCAGACTTGAGTCGTTTCCAGACAAATCGTACAGTTGCGCTCAGCTCGCACGGCCTTGCATGTGGCGGGCGCATTTTGGACTCTGCTGCCGCACATGTTCTTCATATGTTCGGTGACACCTTAAAGCGGGCCTGATGGGCAACAACAGCTCGGAAGAATGACTCAAGCCGAATCTCGGCTCATGGATTTGTTCTGCTTCCTCTCTTCTTTGGCCGCTCTTGCGACACGCCCTCTGGTGCAGCACATGACGCAGCAGAGGATGATGTCAAAGATGCCCAAGAGAATGGCGGCCACTGCAGCTTTAGACATGAGAACGAAGAGGATACACAGGCTGGCTTGATCGACCACGATCGCCCTTTCTTCAGGGCTGCAGTGGCACACATGGCAAGTGTGCTCCACAACCTTCAACTTTGCAAGGTTACCGGCGATGTATGGCAGAAATATGCAAGCAACTCCAATCACTGCATTGAAAACCGCCAGGAGGATGGCCTTTGCGTTCCTCGATACACTCCAGGCGTGAATGGTGAGTACGCAAGCCAGAATCGCCAAGGACAGACCGAACATGGAGATCTTGTCATACTCCCAGTAGAACGCTGCCGTGTCCAGATCGCACTTTCCCTGTTCTCTGACATCTGCCGAATGCTCTTGAGACGTGAGGCGGGTGCTTGTGACAAGCGGTGCATAGGCAAGCGCCATGACAGTGTAAGCCACCCAGGTAGCCATGGTAGTGTAGGTCAGGCAACGTGCTTAGGAGCGAAAGGTGCAAACACGAAGGAATAGAAAACACTTGGGCCGGCAGCAGCGGGGAGCTTGCACACTTCGCAGTGCATCCAGATGCTTCCAAGCCGTTGTACTATCAAGTTGTATTGTTGCCTTGTTATGCTAGTGATATTGCATGAGATACTGTTCTGTTCTGATATTTCTGATATTAGTATACTATTGTATTATTAGACTGCTTGCAAGACGAACTTTTGCCAATTGCCCTACGGGTACAGACCTCACAGCGTGTCCGGGCGCCGAACTTGCGGGATAGCCGCTGTGCCCGCCACTCAGCCTCACAGCACGCTGTCAGACAGTACCAACATAAGACTATCACACTATCATAATGCAATATAAACATGCAGAAAACACTACAACAAAATAATATCAGAATACTAAACAAACGTACTCTATGAAAAAATCACCAAAATACTATAATGACATATCTTGGTCAGGACGAGGCCTTGGCGAGGCTGTCCTCTCCTTTCAGCGGATGGCGACTCTCCGGCAATGGTTCTGTGTGTAAAACTTTGAAATTTTGCTGGTTTTCAGTGTGGCGAAGTCTCCCGGAATTTTTTGCAGGCTGCGTCTTGTTAGGTATCGCGATCACCAGGAAGCCGAACCCTGCTTATCCTGAGCCAAGACCTTCTGCGAATCAACGCTGAAGGCGGTCCTAAAATCTGAGAACCCTCAACCCTAAGCTTAGGGCTTATAGGGTTTAGGGTTCTGAGATTCTAGGGCTTAAAGCCCTAGGCCCTGAGCCCTATAAACCCTAAGCCGAAGCCTTTGTAGAGTTGTCCCCCCCCCCCCGTCTCCTTTGGCGAGGCAGCACGGCTCGAGCGGCCACGGGGCGGGGAGCTGGGACGATTCCTTGGTTGGGATTGGCTTACAATAGATGAGGTACCAAACTGACTAATTCCTACTTCCCTACTACGAACTAGTAGTTGAAGAACTCACACTGGCACAAGCGACGTTCTTCTTTGACTCGTGCAATAGTGTAAAGTCGATGAGCCACACCGATGTTGGTCATTTAGGGTACGCCCACTGCAGTGCCAACGTCAAATCTGACCATGTGTTCTCCATTCCACTCTTCCAAAACTCGTGTTCGTGGTTCAATCCTTCCGATGGCTGGTAGGGTGTCTTTTGCTCAGGGTGATGTTCTGACCTGAAGAGCCTTGTGATGTGAGAGTGCATGTTGACCGCCGCTGCTCTCTGGTGTACGGTTCTTCATTTACTCAGCTGCAGTACAGAACGTAGCAAGTATGGAGAAGAAGACAAGCAAAGCCCAGGATCATGAAGAAGAGCGAGCGATCGACATCCTTCACATGGTAGCTACACAAGTCAATGCAAGCTCACCCAAGGATGTGTTGCACATTGTTCGAGGCAGTCCTTGAGAATGTTCGATGAGCTGCCAAACACAATTGCCTTCTTCACCCTCTCTTTCTGCTCGGGGGTCAGGAGACCTCAAGGCAGGGAGCAACAAACCCTAAACCCTAAACCCTAAACCCTAAACCAGGCTTGCAGGCCCAAGTTTGTGTTGGCCGTGGTCGGCCTATCTGCTCGATAATGGACTGCACAGCTGCATCGGTGATCGGCGAAGCACTGCTGTCAATCTCACCTTGTCGGCAGAGGCTTCTTTTTTCGTAGCAAAGCCCCGCCACTTGGCACACTTCAAGAGCGAAGCAAAGCGGAGCCTTCCGGGCCCTCACCCATGGTGCCCATGGGGATCGTCTGAGTTTGCTAGCTGTACTTGCTCTGCTGCTACACTTTCATCTGTCTCGGCCTTGCCGCTCAGGTGTCATGCTGCAACCTGCTCACGTCAGAAGTATGCCAGGAGTTTCACTGGGACAAGCTGCTGAAGCCAAAGCAAGTATGTAGCCTCCTACCATGATTTGACTGTCCTTGTCTAGGCCGAAACGGCTACATGAGGATGCCCTGTCCAACTCGTGTGCTGCCTGACCTTCCTTGCTGTTCAAAACTACCTCCCCCTCAAAGGCTGCACGTGGCACCAACAGGTTCAATGATTGAGGCCCTGTAAAAAATCAGGGCATCAGGGCATCATCTGGACCTTTTTTTTAACGGGTGAAACATCGGCGAGGACACTGTGCGCGCGCTCTCCCTCTCCCTGCATCACAGAGGCTGCAGCGCTTTCAACACCTCGCGCCAAGAAGCAAAGGAGTCCTAGAGTGGTTCCCAGTAGTCTGCCAGCAGACAGCCGATTACGCCTGCTCCTGTTTAGGGTTTAGGGTTTTGGGCTGTCCTTCGTAAACTTGTAGAAGATTGAGTTACAGGCCCAGAGCGCGCCTCTCATCGCTTGGCACGCTGGTTTGCAGAGCCCGCTTTCGGCTGCACCTCCGTAGCCTGGACTTTGTGAACCAAGACCTCCGCAGGCACATGTCAGCATGGGCTCATGACTCCTAAGACCTAAGATTGGTAACGCGCAGCACTGAGGCTGAGACTCCTTTAGGCAAGCTCGGGTGATTGTGCTCATGCCCTTTGCTCCAGTCATATGACACCGCATAGGCCTCGGAAAGGGCTTCGGATGGTGCCAAGAATATCATGACACTCAACAACCCATGCAAAAGAGTGCATCACTCGATGGCAATGGACCACCGCCCGGGCCCGGCAATACCAGCGTGCGAGATGCATGCGCCAGCTTCGTCGTCGGAGGTACGCATGTTTGCATGGTGCGCTGCGCTTGCATATAGCAGCTTTGCAAAACATGTCTGGCTCCCTGCATTGCAATCATGCGCATGAGGAGATGTCGAGCACATGTCAAGATGGCCAGGAAGCTGCTTATCTTTTGCATGAAGTACGGGGGTTGCTTCCGCCGTGGATTGCAATCTGGGGCCTTCTGCACAATTGCGGTGGTTCTGGGGGTGCTCCGGGCGTCCAGAGATTTTTGATGGACTTTGGTCTCTGCCTTTGCATTATGATTGGTCACGGAGGAGGACCAGGAAGCCTCTAGGCAAAATGGATTGCAATAGCCGATTCAATAGCCGCACTTACGTGGAGCTTGCGTGGTGGCACAAATCTGCCTGCGGAAGGCGTGGAAAAGCTTCACCATGTTCGCGGCATGCTGCTTCTGAACTCATGCTGCATTTCAAGCGTGCTCACGTGGTAGAGGTCGAACCCACAGAAGCTATCTGTATGCACGCTGCTCCTTCGAGCTGGCGACCTAAGCCCAAACATTTTTCTCCAAGTCATCCCGCCTTGGGCTTGGTTTGCAGAATTTTGCAGATAGAGCTTAACATCGGTGCATCAGGGTGCGCAGCGTGCTGCTTTGTATATGCAATGGTAACATGCAAGGGTACACACGCCTGCCTGACGGGGCCCGCAACATTGTTTAACAAGCAGGATGTAAGCACCTCTCTCAATCTAGACCAAGCGACGTACAAATCTCCTGGTGCCTGGCAGCAGAAAGAATCCTACTGCTGAGTCGCTTGCTTGACTTGCTGCCTCGAACTCTCTGAATTCTTCGCACATATCTGACGCAAATCCAAGGTACGTTGAACTTCCCCGCAGTCAATGGATAACCACAGGAGTTGAAAGCTTTGAGGCGCTGTCCTTAGTTTGCCAGCAATATAGTACAGGCGCTCACGTGTGTGCTCACCCCATGCGAGTTCGGCCGTTTGGGGGTTTACGAAAACAAGGTACGCTTAATATAGTCCCCAAATCACAGGATTTCCCCTATCATAATCACCCGAATACAGGTACCCCGATTTTCGGAAACACCCATTTAGCCTGGGGCTCTATTCTCCTTGTCCCAGAAAACGAAGGTGCCATCGCCACCGCAGGTGGCGAAAGTCCTGAATGTGCATCGTGCTTTGACGTTCTCTCGGATCACACACGACTATCAATAGACCGACGTTGAAAGCCTCAGTCTTTGGGACTACCGACATATACATATGCATATACTGAACATATATACATATATATGTATATTTAATTATTTATGTCTTTATTTATACGTATATATGTATATATGTATATGTATATGTATATGTATATATATATATACATACATGTATATATATATATATACAAACATGTTTTTGTTCATGTACTTAGATATTCACAATTATTCTTGTACTGACATGAATTTATTTATATCTTATCTACTATACTTGCTTATTTATGTATCGCGCTGCAAATTGGCTTAGGGCGACGGTTCTGAATGACTCAACCGTCTGTCAGAATGCAGCCACGTTCACCCCAGCTGTGGGTGGAAGTCGATGTCATTCACCGCATAGATCTCCGTGTTTGTGCGATGGCACCTAGCATTCTGCAATGAGGCCCCCAAGACGCCGAAAAGATGTGTGAGCCTCCTGCATCCAGGAGGCTTGAAGGCAAAGTTTTTGCTCGTGTCCTCTATGTAGGCGATGGAACACCGGCCCTCTACAGATCCAACCGCGTAGCCAGTCTTGTCAGGGAAGCAGCCTTAAGGATCACGGCCCACGGGCGCTGCAAAAAAACACATGGTTTTTCTGGATGGCCACTTGTCAAGTCTCCAGCCAAGCAGCATATGGCTCGCGTCTGCATTTTCAGGGCCGTCTGGCCCTGTTTATAGGGGGCTGGATTCTGTTGAATAGCCTGCAGGTTGTACACTAGCCTCAGCATCCAAACTTGGTCGCATCCACTGGACAAATTGGACAAACAAGGTGTAGCAGTGTGGCAGAGCAGGGTCGCTGCGTTAAGTGCGTCTTAGGCATCTGCAATTTATCTACGGGCAAAGCGTGCGGAGAGTTACCCAATAACACGCACTGTGCTGAAGAGGAGGCGCTGCAAACTCACATGTCCAACCATGTGATGCCATGTTTATACAAGCTGTAGTCGGTTGCGGCTCACCCTTACGAGTGGCGTGCGGAGCGCCGAAGAAAGTGGCAACACGATGGAGGCAGGGCACGGGACATGCACCACATCTTGCAGCAAAGGCACACGTGCCTTTCAGCACACCCAACTACAAGCAGGGGATACTTCACGTCCATGGTGTATACTCCTCGGGACATGCACAAAGCGGCCACCCGAAGAAATCTGGAGCCCGAAAACAGCGGCTTTAAATTGAACCCCAAGAGTCGCTCTGGAAGCTGCAGAGTAGCCACCGGCGTGGGCTGCTGAAGGTTCCAGAAGCCTAGGATCACAGCGAAGTCGCAGTTGGGATATCGGGATATCAATGGTTGCCATCTGAGCAACCGGAGCTTATCAACCCTGAGCAGACTCAGTGCTGACAGGTGGCGGAGCGTCCTGTCCCAGCTACCGGAAACAACCATGTTCATCTCATCCAGCACAAAGACCTCCTTCACTGGCGCGTCATGCTGGCCTGAGCGGAAACGTGCAATCCCCAAAGTGCATCGGTCGTTGCCTGACTGCCTGTGACTCACACGCGATGATGAAATTTTGCGAATCTGTGTTGAAATCAGGGCTGGGCCTATTTGCTGTTCCTGCTGGGTTTGCAGCACTTTCATCTTCACCTCCCAGCGAAGCTGAGCATACAGACAGGCATGCAGGCATTGACATGAGACACCTGCTCCAGCCTAAGCTACTTACACTTGTTCCCGCATGCCGCATGCACCTTGTTGTCGCAGCCACCGCTGAAGACCCGCTGACCATCTTTAGAGAAGGCACAGCACAGTACAGGTGCTTCATGGTTGTAAGCCATTCCTCAGGCATGAATCATGATGCTTGGACTGACGGACTCGTCAGGGGAGGCAGAAATGCCCAGCTATCTCACGACACCCTCTGAGTGCAGAATCACCCCTTGCTCATCATAGTAACTGTCATCATCAGAACCGTAATAGTCGCACAGAGCAAGAATGACTATAACAATCGGCATCGTCATCGTCATCATCCTCATCATCCTCATAATCATCATCATCATCATCATCGTCGTCGTCGTCGTCATCATCATCATGATCCTCGCGCTTGCGAATAAACATTCGGCAGCTGCTGCTACGCTGCTTTTCCTCGTATTTGGAAAAACGCTGCTGTTGCCACCGACTGTCAAAACGGATTCCCCACGAATCAGGAAATACAGCTCTACTCTCGACTCCACTTCAAAGGCACCAACGAGAAATTTGTGCTCGAAGCCCCCTCTGCCCGAGCAAAAACATTGCCCTAACGTCACCCCTTTGGCGAGGGAAGGGGGTTGTCTCATACAGCAGAGCCAGTGTAATTGCTTGCTGGCACCCACCCGCCGAATTCATTTGTGCTTTCGTGAGCGCACAGAACAGTGGAATAACTGCTTGCAAGGTGCGCGGGGCAATATTCTGCGCAGTGACTTCGTAGATCCTGACACCTTCGGAGCAGCAGAAGCAGGCACAGCAGCAACTCGGGAAGCCCTTGATGCAGACGGTGGTCAGAAGGCGGCTGGCATGGCACACGCAAGCTTTCTAACTTCCTGGGCTACCGGAGCAAGCTGCTACAGCTTTTTGCTGCCCAGGAGCTTTTATCCCAAGAGCTGCAGGCGAAAATGTTCGCTGCAGGGGACCAACGCAAGCAGCTGATGGCATCGCTGGGGCCCTCTGGTACAGGTGCATCCTTCCAGGGCTCTCTCTGCTGGAGAATCAGATGTGAAACGAAAACACGGCTCGAGATGCCAAGAAGGACAGTTGGTCAGACAAGTACCCTTATTCACCTTATTCTGCTCATGGCATTAGTCGGAGGTCCTGGTTTGTGTTGGGATCCTTGATCTGCGGCGCGCCAAATCCCCCACAGCCGCCGCAACCCCCACCGCCAAACCTGGCGGTCATTCAAAGAAGGCCATGACGTCACATCCGATTCACCTGTGAAGGCTGAAATTGCCAGGTGCCGAGCAATCCACCACCGCCAGCGGTGGCGCCGAACGGCTGCGTAGCACCGAACATGTCACCTTCGTGGGCTTAGGGGGCAGCCCAAGTCTCCCAGTGCCCGCGGTAGCTCTCGCAAAGGGGATACTTACCAGCTTGCAAACAACATGCTGGAGTCCTGGCAGGCCCTACAATGCAACTGGGGTGGCTGATCTTGCCTGGGTCCACCTGAGCTGCGCCCCAGCCCAGTGACCCCAGGCTGGCCCCCAGGCCCCTCAAAACCGGCGACGGGCATGCATGCTTGCCAGCGCAAGTAGATCTTGCAGACGCAAACCCAAGGAGGGATCAGCGCGAGCCATGACACATCTTTGCACACTCTGTGGCGCATTCGGCTTCAAGAGTTGCTATATCAGGAGTTCTGGCACGTGCGGCAGAATTTGTTGGCTGCCTACCACATGCCGAAACCTGTGAATAATTTGTGCAACTTTCACACATTCGGACACTGTCATGCACAGGTGCTTTCCCGGCTTTTCTGCTGTACAACTGAATCGCAACCATTTGTTGCAACCTGTTCAGTTACTCACTTTCTGCAACCATCGGTGAAGTTGGTGAATTGACTTCGCTGCACTCACTGCCTTACGATCCAGGAATCAGCATTCAGTGGCGAGGCGGATTCCGGTGACAGGAACAAGCAGCCAGGCAGAGCGAAGATTTGCCTATCACACTACAAAAAACTTCGCTCTGACACGATTTATCAGCTACATTCTACTGTTCTATTGTCTATATTTTGTCATACTGCTATACTACATTGCTGCTTTGATCTCTTGATTCCCTTATTGAATTATTGATCCCGTTGTGCCGCGCAGCCCTCTCGCGCTTTTGGGGTGGCGGGCAGCTGCTCGAGGAATTGAGAGAGCCAGTCATCGGTCGCAGGCATCTCCTGGGAAAGTGACGACTTCAAATTCGAAGCCATAGGTTGGGATGTTCCCAGTGTTCCCCCTCATACTGACAGTCCTTCGTAGGGATTAGAGTCCCCCCCCTCCCGATTATATTCCCTACTAAGGACTGTTAGTATGAGGGGGAACATCCCAAGCCACAGAGCCTAGAGCCCCAAGGATCAGCGGTGAAAAAAGCTCCAAAACGAACAGGGGACCCATGGGTGCCTGATTTGTGAGTGGCCAAGTCACCACCTGGTTCTCGATTCTCCAGACAGCTTCAGCGGCATCCATCGAGTTGCCCTCGCAAATGAAGCGCATGATAGAGGCACATGCGCACCAGGGCAGCTCTGCGAGGGAGCAGGACTTCGGGTCCCCCTTGAAGTGGCCGGTGAGGACCTCAAGCTCTTCGGCTTGGCTGTGGCACTATCTAGGCGATTCCACGAACAGGACTATGTAAACTCTATAAACTACTCAGAGGTCATTCCAGCACTCAGCTCAAGCCACGAGCCGGGCTCCAGAATAAGCTTGCCAGTAGCTTGGGCTGATGGCGAGCTGCAGATGCCCTCGCCTGCCAGCAGATACTGTAGCACTGTAGCACATCTAGCCTTATCGATATGACCAGCAACTGCACCCTCAAAGAAGCTGACTTCCAAGCAAGGCACCACATCATTTCCCGACGTCGCAGGAGTAACCAAACGAAGCTCTTCGTTCGGCGAGGCAGTTGCCGGGCCAATGATGCCAGCCCTTCGAGCAACCGCCCTAGTGTCACAAGTTAAAAACCTCCAAACCGAAGATACTGCACCCCAAAGTCCCAAAGCCAAGAGGGCCTCAATGCCACACTAAGTAGGGCCTTCGCTCACCTGGAGACCTCGGGTTTTGTTCATGCCCTGTAATTCAATAAGGCCCTAACCCCATTGGTCCTATGACCCTGGTCATTGATAACATGTTCCATCCCGACCCTTGGGGACCTTTAACCAAGACTTCACAGATGATTTAGGGCTTAGGGTTGCTTCTTGCCACCCGCCAAATAGACCCTGCAGGGCTTAGGGTTTAAGAGAGTGCGTGCGTGGCACTGGCCGATAGCGGATCCAAGACATTGAAGACCTCGAGGGGGTTGAGCATGATGATCTCCCCCACCCGGGCCAGAAAGTACGCACAAGACTCCACGTACCTCGTGCCCAACATGATATTGTCAAAGCATTGCGACAAGCCACGTAACTGAAAAATTATAACTACGCCCAAAAGCCAAAGGTCGCGGGGTAGTTACGGTCTTGGGCTTCGTGGTGAGTTCTTGCCAAAAAAAACTCATTCATATTGGCATACAAGTACCACCCAGCCGGCTCAGAGTTGCCAGGGCATTCGATTAGAGCTGAGGCTGCGTCTAACAGGCAGTGCATTGCCCTCTGAATTGCATGCTCGGACGGGCACATGTAGTTGGCCCAACACAGCTCGGCGAGGAAGTTGAACAGCGCCTGGGCTTCGGAAAAGCAGGACAGCGTGGACATCAAAGATTTGACCTGAGCGTCTTGAGGAGTCTTGTGCCTGCTAGTAAGGGGCACGGATCTGCCTGGAGGAATGGAACCGAAAATCATCGAAAATCCAAAAGAAAAAACGGATGAAGAGCCTGAGTGCGGGCGGACATGTATTATAGCGTGGATACTACTAAATCCATTCAGAGCCGGTGCCGGCATTCTAGTGAAGCTAGTGGCCGTGGTGAAATGGCACCCACTCTCTCGGGTGCAGCCTGCTGCAAGTACAAACTGGCCCCTTTTTTCAACCCAGGCCTGCTGAGAGCCCTAAACCCTAAACCTCCTTTCAGAGTGCTTCTTTGGCCAGTGCTTCTTTGGCCAGTGCAGTCCAGGTGCCAAGACCTTGCGCCGCGGCACGCACGCAGACTGTGCCATCTCCCGCAGGGTGGAGGCCAATGACATCTTGATCGCGGAGGTCAGGGTCAGCACTTCTGAGGTGCCCAGCTGACACGCCCGAGTCGTTGGCCAGATCTTGTCCAAGTCCTTGATTAACCCACGATGATCCTCGGATGCAGCCATCTGCTGGGCTCTCTGGATCTCTCTGGTTGCACGGCATGCTGCTAAATTGCAGTCAAAGGGACCAATAGCGACAGCGCCTCCTCCACAACCTAGGCACCGAGAGACTCTGCAAGGGAACTTCATATTTGACACATGCAAGAGCGCGCGAGAGGCTCATGCAGAAGTTTGATGACTATACTGGGATTACAGGCCCAGAAGCACTCCGGCCGGGCCCCTTTCCAAAGCCCATGCCTATGGTTTATCTCGCGAACCCTGCTTCAGTTCGGGAATAATTTTGCAGTCGTTGTTCGAGGACCCACTGCCTTCTTGGCTTCGCGCTGCTTACAGCGGGGTGAATGTAACAATGATTGGGGGGAGGGGGTAGCCCATGAAGTCTGCGCAGGCTCCCGAGAAGGCAGCAGGGAAGGCACTACACAGCATCCATCCACCCATTCAGCCGCCCGGTTTGGTAACATTTAGGGTTTGGGGTTTAGGGCTAGTCGGGGCCACAAGAGACCCACGCTTTTTGGACAGCTTAGCTCTGCTGCCCTCAGAATCCCCTGTAAATACCGGTGTTTCCTTGGTTTCGCCAATCACCTCATCCCCGCAATTTTATCTAAAATTATCCTGCAAGTTGCTTGGCATCCGTAGACTACACCGGTATTTGTGGGTTTTTGTTGCACTACTTCGCACTTTCGACGTGTCCTAAACTGATCCCTGTCTTGCTTGCATCCGCTTCTGCCCAGCCCTGAGTCTAAATAATGCGTTTGCTTCACCATAGTTAGAAGAGAGCATCCATGGCCCAACCATGATGACGTCCAGAGTCTAATCCGTTCTGGGAAGAGAGCATCCATGGCCCAAGCATGATGACGTCCATGGTCTACTCTGCTCTGATGAGAAGAGAGCATCCACGGCCCAAGCATGATGACGTCCATGGTCTACATCATCTGATCCGTTCCGAGAAGGTTAAACCTTCTGGGCAGAAATGGCTGGAAGTTCTTGTTTTTAGGCGCACTGGCGCCATTTCTCAACACTAAAGGCTGTGACCTAAGTCCTGCACCTCATGTTTGCTGGTGGGGCCACACTTTTGCGCGGGTTCCTTGTCAATCCGCCAGGTTTAGGGTATGTAAGAATCTCAGAAAATTCATACAAGCATACAACAATAGCAATACAAAAATGTGCAGCCCGTGTAAAATTAGTCAGTGTAATCACATAGCAAACTATTACGCAACCCTTTAACCCAATAATATCCAATATATGATAACAGTACAGGAAGAATGAACTACTCATGAACTATCACGTAACCTTTTAATCCAAAAACATCTCATACACGAAAACAGTACCAATAAGAATGACATGATAAACTGAATCTCTTGCAACCAGGGCACTGCACTCGCGACATCTCGGAGCGCGGACTCGGAAGCTGCGGCAGCGATCCGCCTGACAAGCATGGCATTGGGTTTAGGGTTTAGGGTTTAGGGTGTAGGGTTTGGGGTTTAGGGTTTAGAGTGTAGAGTTTAGGGGTTAGGGTTTAGGGTTTAGGGTGTAGGGTCTAGGGTTTAGGGTTTATAGGGTTTAGGGTTACCTAAACAAGAAAACCTGGCAGCAAAAATCTCAAACTCATTTCATGGCAGCATGGCGCTCTGAGTGCCGTATACCGGGACAAAAGCAACTCCATTCATATCATTCTCGTATACTTTGCTATTACTAAGTTACTACGATATTATATTATGATACGACTATAGTATTACACTATTACGCTAGTTGCGCAAAGTCTGCCCACCTGGTCAAGTCTTCTGGCAATCCTCGAAGTTCGGCGGGTACCTCTTCTGGCGCTCTCAGCAGCAGCGAGTGCCGTGGGCCTTGGGGTGTCGCTCGCAAGGCGCGGATTCTACAACACATGGGGGGTACCCCCTTTTTTTACCCCCACATAGAGCAGAATCCCTTTAAACGGACCTCTAGGAGGGTACCCATAATCTCGAAAAACCCCCACATGGTAACGGGCAGCTCTTCAAGAGGGGGCGCTGCTTGAAGAAGCTGATGTCACCATTTCTCACCACCATCTTTAGGGTTTAGGGTTTAGGGTTTCGGCTCTCGCACTCGCACAAGGCAGGCAAGGACTCGGTCGGAAGGTTCTCACTATGACAATCCGCCAGATTCCCACTCAAGCGCAGCTCCAAACGCGATAAACCAAAAGTGTAGGTCGACGAATCATGTGGAGGTGGAATCTCGTGTTTAGGGTTTAGGGTTTAGGGTATAGGTTTCCCCCCAAAGACCCCAGTGCTCCACACAGTATCAGAAGCTTGTTCGCCGCATGCAATCACTTCAGGAGCATTCGTGTCTCGAGGTTTTTGATTCTGGTACCTGGTGTGCACAGCATGAGGTCAAGGGGCCAATGGTGGATCGTCTGCAGCTCAGGCGGCTTGCCATGGCACACCTCACAAGTCGCAAGGCATGACGGGGGGGGTGGGAGGGGGTCGATCTCAAACTATGGCTGCCGCGTTCTATCTGTTACTCGAAACTGCTACTCTGAACTATGTTGCAACATCTACGATATTGGAATTAAAGGACAATAATTTTAGACCAACCCCCAAAACTGTGAGACCGTGTAAACTCTCAAGCCCCGAACTAGGTGTGGGTCCCTACACTGACGGTTCTATGAACTAACCCAAATGGGTGAAAAAACAAAGCTGTGCCAAAGCCGTGTTGTCGTTCATCTCCCCGGCCTGCACAGGCTTGCCGCCAAGCACTTCGCATTGCAAGCGTAGCTGCCGGAATTGCTGCTTGATTCGGGATGGCAGATGAGCTGTGGGGAGATGGAACCTATGCGGCCTGTGCGGCAATTTCCAGCACTGCGGTGCAACCTGCTAATCCCTGAAGGCCTAATGCCGAATATATGCTACGGTGCACTGCTGGGATGCCCATGGAATGCCAACTGTAGTGCTGTGTTGGCTGGGGATGATGGTCGCACAGGCAGGGTGTGATAGGGTATGTGCTCGTGTGCTCGCTTGCAACCAACGCCCACAAGCTCGAACAGCAAGGTCTCACATGTCTCAGCACATGGTACCAGCTAACCACTCGGGAGGCCCCGGATCTGATGCATTTCAGGCGATGCTTGTTTTGGTTCTGAAACTGCTGTCGCGCTCCTCAGAGATCCAGGATCAGCAGTGTCACACTGAAAGGCGGAGCGGCGTCTGTACTCTGTACGATAAGCTGCGCCCAGCAAAGACACAATTCAAATTTGCAAATGCTTGTGGGACATGCAGATGGCTGCGTCTGTGCTTAGCCAGGCTGTACCTTGCTGGAAGCACCAGAGTGGGCCCCATGACGATTGGACAATCTGTTTGAACTCCCTTTGTGACATCAGGTCATGGTTGATGATCCTGAGAAAGGTCACAGGGAATTGATTTAGATTGTGGGTGTCAGGCATATGTACTATAAAAGAGTCGCCCCACATGGCGCTAAACCCTCAACCCCAGGCCCCAAACCCGGCTTTTGTGGTCCACTGATCTCAGTTCCCTCATGCAAGGTGGTAGACATACTCTTGACTGCGGAATGCTTGATGAACAACCCTCTGTGCTAAACAACTCCGGGAACACAAACATAGGAACCTTCATTATCCAAACATGGTTATAGCCATAGCTGATAATGTTGCTCGGCCTATTGTTTCCTTTGTTGGGGGATCATTGCTTGGGGGTGATCAGGGCCTGATCCCCCAACAAAGGAATGATCAGGGGGCTGCAAGCAAGAGAGCTCTGGCTGTGGTGTGCACAGGGTCGCCATCATTTCATGCAGAATAAAGCAAGGCATTTATTGATGCTCAAGGCACGTGGTTGGGGATCTTCTGTCCCACTTTGCTAAATGCCTACGGGCATTCAAAATTGTAAATGGCTTGGACGTACTTGGTCGCTGAAGGATCCGTGCGGAAGGATCTTGTGCATGAGACATCCAAGGCTGTCGCTCAACCTAATGGCCTGGGCTGCTCTATAATCGAGCAGCGGGGGGAAATGCCTTTGGCCCTGAAGCCCGCTCAGGCGTGACACCTTGCTGCCCGCCAGGACACAAACAACAGCGTCGCAGAAATGCTGGGAATCCATGGAACCATGGCGGGACAGTGAGACCTTGACGTGCTACAACTCGAGACAACATGCCCAATGCACTAACCCCCCAGCCTTGGGAGCTTGTGAGCTCAGCGGCGAGCCTGCATTGCACATCGCTATGGTGCTCAGGTTGCGCATTGCGATTCTCACTACGTCGTCTTTGAATTCTCAGAACACCCGCGGAACTCTGGCCCATATGGCACGTCCCTGCATCTCCACGCCACAGGCAGAAACGAAGCAAACTCCACCACATGCACTGCTTTTGGAAGAAAGGCCGACACTGCTCACGTGCGCCCTGGTCACTCGGCCTGACGCTGTGATTGGAGGAAGTATCCTCCACCGGTCTTTCCGGCTCTGAGACGCGACCAGTGCTGCAGCAAAGCCATTGCTTTTGAGACCAGGAATCCTCCTGTGCCTGGGAAACATATGCGAACAGGATCCGGACACAATGCACAGGTCCCGATCAGGCCTCGCTTCTGGTCACCAAGGGCTCCAGGTCAGAAAGCAAGTGCTGGATGCAGCGCACATTTTCCTCAATGCCATCATCCTCCACGTTCCTGATGGGGCGACCGGAAGTTTGCGGTGTCCGGACCCCGCTGGGATGCAATCTCTAATTACAGGCTGACTCTTGGGTTGTTTCTTTGATGACGATGTCATAAATGCGACTGTGCTGCCCCCAATCGCCATCTCGCGCGATGGCTTGCCATCTTTCCGGGTCTGCAAAGCAGCACACGAATGAACGTACTTTTGTCTTTGCTGATGGATGCCGAATCCGGCTTTGCATTCAGGAGGCTTGATTTGCAAGGCAGAATTCATGCGCGCACTACGGACCTAGCAACAACGAAACAGAAACAGAAAAAATCTGACACCGCACTGCACAGTACAACCCATGAGCACACGGCGATCCTTCAGGGTCCACTGCGTTATTCACGAACTCCACGCAATGTTTCTCAAAGTCCGAGATGAACCTGGTGAAGCACGCAGATAAAGGAGGGGCCACTTTGCATATTGACACTGAGGCCAGCACACTGGCTTGGGACCCACGCCTTTCTCGTGACAGACGTAACCTTCCACGATGCCACAAATGGTGGTTCCAAAAACTCTGTCTGGAGCAAGCAGACCTTCCCTCTGCCCACCAGAAACCCCTGTGGGAGCTGCCAAATTCGCTCGGGGAGCTGCAGACCGATGCAGTGAGGGGGTTAGTCTGACATTCCTACCCTCCGTGGGACGCCCTCCATCCTACCATATCCTATCCGATAGGTCCTATCCGATCTCCACAACAAGCACATGACCACAAACAACAAGTAGTGCACCAAAGGACCAGAAGCATGCACCGTCAGCTGAGACTGCGAGCCTTTGCTGGGCTCCGCCAGTAAGCCTAATTCGCCTCGACCCCCGGTCGAGAGGCGTGAACAAGCGGACCATGATCTGGTCTGTTGGGACATGCCCGAGCTGCTTGGAGGAGCCGCAATCCGATGCCGCGGGGGTCCAGCCTGTGGGCTGCTCCCGCAGAGAAGGGCACCAAAACCCATCCGCTGACCGCCTTTCATGCCGCTTTTGTACGTCTGCGATGCGCACGCTGAACCCCGTTGGGACGTTGGGACGGCCTGGCTGCTGAGGCGGCGCTTGCAACTATTCCGGGTCAACTGCTCTTCAGTGTCTGTTTCCTCGACACGCGATCGCTTTCCGCATCTGCAGACCTTGCGGGCTGGGCCGTGCACGTCCCGTGGCTTTGGCCGGCCTGGCTGACGAGGCTGCGTGCGCAAGCGTTCAATTACAATTAAATGGGGGGACTTGTTTTTGGGGCTCTTTGATAAAGATTTTAGGGTTCGGGGTCACTTTGTACCCTGTCTGCGAAAATTGCCGGGGAGACACTTGCCCCCCCTCCGCTTTTTTTCCTCTCCCTCCCTCCTCCTCCCTCTCTCTCGCCCTCTGTCTTCCTTCCTTCCTGCGCTCACGGCTCCCCTCCCACAGGAGAAGAGCCGCCCGAAGGCGAGCTCCCGACCCAGCCCGTTGGTGAAACTTCCCCTCCAGTCCCCAATGCTTCCTGCTCTCTGTCTTTCTTTCTTTTTCTCTTCCTCTTCCTCTTGCTCTTCCTCTTTCTCTTTCTCGTTCTCTTTCTCGTTCTCGTTCTCTTTCTCTTTCTCTTTCTCTGTCTCTGTCTCTCTCTCTCTCTCTCACTCTCGCGCTGTCTGCTGACGAGGCCAAGAGACCCCAGAATCGTTGATCCATTAGCAAGGGCCCCGTGACGCAGCATGGCTTTCCTCATGGGGGATGGTTGCAGCTGCTCGGCCACTTCCCCCGAAGCCTACACACTACCGGCCTACAAGAAACAGGTTGCAAAAAGTCCATTCTGCGCACTCCTGTGCAAGCGTCTGGTTCGTAAAGCCTCGACTGTTGTCCCGAGCCCGCCATGAACAACAAAGCAGTCCATCTCCGGAAACAAGAGCCCAAAGTCCACCTGCTCTCCCACCCTTGAGGTCTGCAACGACACAAGCACGTGCACACGTCGGCTTTGAGAAATCACTCTTGCCACTGCTATCCATGGCACAGCCCGAGCTTCGAAGAAGCGATTCTGCTCTTTGAATTGGCGAGCTGCTCTTTCCAGGTCTTCGGGCCTTGGCAAGACGTACGAACTAGACCACGCAAGCCACGTGGCACCAGCAGAGGCCAATCTGCTATTGGTATTTTACCAGTTTCTTATCATTAATATTCTTATTCCTATTTCTATTCTATTTATATTTATCTATTGTTGTATTATTCTTCTTTCGTAGTGCTGACAAGGTGCCCTTCTTCGATGCGACCAACGTACAGTACTGCTATGTCGAACTTGGCCTCCTGGGCTCTCGTGCTTTCGAACCCAGCGTGCCCAGTGTGACTACCATCGCGCTCGTGTACCGCGGCGCTTGCAGACCGGGCACACTGACCATCTTGACAATGATTCCTCAGGCTCGAATCAATTATCTTAGGCGAGCTGCGGCAGCCTGGCACCATCACAAGCTGAGGCCCGAGCGCAGCAACGTGCGTCGAGGAACTGGCATGCTACTGAAGGTGATGAGGCACAGCTTCTTGCCCGCTTGCCTTGCATGGGCAAGTCAGCTAAAACTCCGCTTCTCGCACGATGCCAGCCTGAACCCTCAATGAGTTGGAAGCCTCAAACACCGAACACACCGGGCGCAAGCGCAAGGATATATATATATATATATATACATATATATATATATAGATGATATATGTATATATATATATATATATAAATTATATTCTATTCTGTACATATATATATATATATACATACACATTCTTAGTTCCCGCCTTGCCGCCTCGATGAAGCCGCCAACTTCACCCAGCGATTTCCTTACCGACGCGACGTACTCACGCGACGTACTCACACAGCTGACTGCGGAGGCTCATTGCTGAGGCCAGCCACTTCTCTCCACTCGCCTGGCATGATGTGCACAATCCTACAACTTCCTTCAAACTGATGTGACAGAGGTTTTAAGTATGTCGTTTCGCAGTTTAGGCGCGCGGACAACGTGTTCTGGGTTACTAGAACACTCTGTCGGCGGGCAGTCGACCTGGCTTCGCAGGAAGATGAAGTCTGTCTGGATGATGTTACTCGGCCAATCCTGGAAAGAATGAAGAAGCCAGAGGGCTCTGCCTAGCCAGTCACATCTAGTTTCGCCCGCAGTGTCTTGGAATAGTCCTGCGGCCGCTGGAAGGTACCGGGAGGCATTGGGATGATGATGGGCACTTTCGCCTGATTGTATGCCTGTTCCAGCACGCAGTTCGGCGAGCAAAGTCATGGCATGAACAGGCGTGACAAGGATGTTGCCTGCCATGTGTTTGCAGGGCCAAGGCCAAAAAGCTTGCGGAGACGATTCAAGTTCCTGAGCTAGAAAGACGCTGCCGCTGCACTTTGTGCAGCTACTTCCTTCGCCGTAGGAGCACCAAGATGCAAATGGGTTCTTTTCTGCCAGGTCCTCATGGGAAAGCAAGCAACCCCTTCATCAGCTTTTTCGTCTCTCCGCCCATGTGAGTTACGAGGTCCTTGAGTAGCTTCAGCGAGCTGTGCGAGGTAAATGCCATCTCATCAATTGTGTCCTCACCCAACTACGGAGGCTGGGACCATAACTTGCTGCTACCGCAAGCAAGGGCACATGATCAATTTTTGTGACAATTGACATTCATGGCTGAGGTGCAAGCCAACAAGCTTTTTCCATCCGGGCTGTGGATTGCGTGTATGGCTTTCCAGTCCTGCATTTCTCAAGTCTTGCACTTGAGGAAATGCACAAGGTTATCTGCCCAGGAAGCCTCCACTTTACTCGGAATGCAGCTTGGCTGCAAAATAAGTCCTTGCACCATGCATGGGCGAAGTTTGCAACAACGCACTGCGTCAGGAAGCTAAAAGATGCAGCGGCTCATTCGTACATGCAGCTACCGGCTACGGTTACAAACATTTAAATCCTGCTTTGGGAGTGCTCTGTGGGACTGAGGCACGCGCCCACGACTGGCTTCTGACAGTGCTCACCAACCAATGCAGCCACTCCGGCCAGCGTGAAACCTAGCACGAGACCCAAACTGTTCATGGCAAGACCCTTCTTCTCCACTTCCCAGTTTCCTGGAAGGTTGCGGGGGGGGCGGGGGGGGGGGCGGTGGCGGCGGTTGTTGCGTTACGTTGGGGGTCCCTTTTCATGTCTATTCTTTATCACTTTTGTCCTTATAATGTCCGCCATGTTATGTTTGTTATTGTGTACTTATTATGTATATGCACATACGTGTAAACGAGGGGGGTGGGCCGTCGGGTCAAAAAAAAAGAAAACTACTCTACAAGTTACCGGAAACGGGAACCGCAACACTTGGAACAATTCCCTCTCTTGATCGTCTTCTGCTTGAATGGAGCTTCGCCAGGCGTGGACTTAGCAAAATTGAGATCCGACCACCCACCTTTCCTGGCTATGTTCCGCCAAGCTACCAAACATGATAAGGTCCACCGGTTTCGGCTCACTCTCCATAGCTTTGACAGAGTCGACAAAGACCGTGGCGCTCGAGAAGAACTCCTTGGGGTATCTTGCGGGCCCGGTTGAAGAATCATCAGTGTGATATTATGTGACTATATTTTTATTGATGTGATCATATATCTTATATACTGTCATACTGTATGAGCATCATGTCTCATTTCTATGTTTGCGCACATGCGCTCTGACTGGGGCTGCCAGTCGGCAAGCAGTCAATATTTCAGCACAGCCTCTGCCTCCGATCTTGACAGGGCGATCCTGAGAATACAATGCGAGAAAGACACGGCTCGCGAGAAAGAATCGATCATATTCCCACCCATGGCTACCATCGTGGGACAACCTGCAACCGGCAAGTCTTTCGTAACCTAGAGTTGTCACCTTCAGTCGAGCAACATCTGCAGGAATTCAGCCCGATGGGCGAGCAAGAAGTGCGCACCCACAGTGTCCATTCTGGCCTGCTGCAGTCAGGCATGATTCCTTCGCACGTGCCGCCAGCAATGCACAAAATCTGCCAAGAAGGGCCTCTGTGTTCCCGCCACTTGGCCGAAATCTGATCTTGCCATTTTGAACCACCTCAGCTGCTGCGGAAATGGCTGCAGCAATGGGTCTGAGAGATTTCTGAAACCATCCTGAGTCCCCCCGGAATTTCTTGGATTTTGGACCAAGAGTCCGAGTGCTTTGCAACGAAGGCGGCGTGGCTTTCTTCCGTGCAGATGGTCACCTGCCAGCTCAACCCAGGGACTGGAATCACAGCTGCCTCCGACTTGCAGTCTCCTACTGATCGTTTAGGGTTTAGGGTTTAGGGTTTAGAGTTTAGGGTTTAGGGTTTAGGGCTAGTTTAGGGTTTAAGGGTTTGTACTGCTAGTGCTCCGTGTGTTAGTATAGTACTCTTGTCTTACAGTGGCTGTACTATACTACTTTATTCTCATGCTGTTACCGTTGTGCCGTATTATGCTGTCGCTTATTGCATTTTTTTTTTAATCTGTCATTCTGAGGATATACCATGACTATGTTGATGATGGAAGCTTGAAGTCTAATTGTAAAATATCTACTGTCGAGTCATTACATTATTCTTTGAAGATTCTCTTCTTGCAAACAGCTATATTCGCATATGATTGCGTGTGGTTCTGTTTTGAGGATTGCACAGCTGCCCATAGTGTGCTAATGCCACGGGTAGCTCGAAGCTGCAATCTTACCAGTCTTACCACTACTGCTTCCTTGCCGCACAGCCACGAGCCAGCCCAGCCGTTCAGCCAGACCCCGGGCCAGTGCCACAAAAGGCTGCACATCGCCACGCGTGCCGCGCGTCATCATGAACACCTCGTTTTCGGAAGGCGGCTGGGCTGATGTATACTCCCGTCCCCCCTACTGTTCAAGCCCATCCCCTCATGAGATACTCCCCACGATTTGGTAGATGAAGAGAACAGTGTGAACACTTCATATTTTGGGAAGTATATTGTATTTGGAATACTCGAGGTGCAAGGACTGAGATGGACATTTTGGAGTCTGCAGCTTGGTAGCACTTCATATTTTGGGAAGTATATTGTATTTGGAATACTCGAGGTGCAAGGACTGAGATGGACATTTTGGAGTCTGCAGCTTGGTAGCATGCACAGGGTACCTTAGATGCGGCACGAAGGCATCCTAGCGCGTCTGTCCAGGTTCCCTCAAACAGTCAATTGTGGGAGTTCTATCATGAGAATCCGGAATCCTTTTGCCGAAACGATGCCGCGTGGAAGAGTTGCTCTTCAGCATGTGTGGCGCAGGCCAGTTTTTCGGCAGCGACTCCTGAACAACCTCGGCTCTCGGCCAGGAGCATGCCATGGATGGTCAGGGCGGTACTTTGATGTAACTTCCCAAAGCGGAAAGTAGCTGAGGGATGGGCAGACAGGGAAATCTTGCACGGCAAGTGCCTGGCTTGCAGCAAAGGTGTCCCACACATGCTGAAAGTCCACTTCATGTCAGCCTTCATGCCTCTCCTTGCCATGGATACGGGAGGGATCTTACATGTGAGGCATGACTTTGTTGCAATGCCCAGGCACGGCGGCTGGGTTCCTAAGACCGCTTCACCAGCGGCATCACTGAGCAAGTAGGTGGCCTGCACGGTTCAGCACATACACAGGTGTTAACTTGTGCGGCGCACCTACTTGTCATTGCAGAAATTAAGGAGGCTGTTACCCGGGAAAAATGGGCATGTCACCGTCGCACGGGTGCCCTGTGAACACTCCGTGCGCAATCAGAATCCTCGGTTGCAATCTCTAGATTCTAGAACTCTGCACCGGAGCAGTCAGGCTGCGCCACCCGTGCATGCGCAGTGCCTCTGTCTCAGAATCCTCGAGAAGTTGACGCAGTGGAATGGACACTTCCTGACTTCACAGCAAGGCATCGCGGTGATGCAGCCGCTAACGTGACCAACCGACACCCTTTTCCATCTGGGCTGGGTGCGGAATGCCAGAAAAAAGCAGCTACCGTAAACCCTAAACCCTAAACCCTAAACCCTAAACCCTAAACCCTAAACCCTTAACCTAAACCCTAAACCCTAAACTCTCAACCCAGCCCCAGGATCCCCGATCGTCTGGTTCATCGGCCCCACGCTCTTGTCATAGAGCGTCACGCGCACCGTTGTGGCTTCAACGTCCCACCTGCAGCATACTGCAGGGTTTAGTGGTTCAGGGTTTAGGGTTTAGGGTTCAGGGTTTAGGGTTTCGGGTTTAGGGTTTGGGGTTTAGGGCTGGCCGCCTGAAGCGTGATCTCTCTCCCCTGTTGGAGTGCATGCTCCCTGACTGCAGGTGAGACGCTGGGCTGGAGGAACATTTCGAGCTGCAGCCAGCTTGGTACTCTTGCGGTCTTGGTTGCAGGCACGCTGTCATGCCACTTCGGTGCATGACTGGTGTGTAGAAACATCTCACGCGCAAAGCTCACACAACCAAATAAACCTAATTGTCGGCGTGCTACCTCTTCGGGCCCACGAGCACCTGCAGCAGAAGAAGCGGCCAAGCCAGTGCAAAAACCGTCAGAGCATCCTCAAGTTCCTGAAGCAGAAACTCGCCTACGGAAGTCAGTCAAGTAAGCCGGGCGACCCTTGCTGCATCAGGTGCGGATCGCTTGCACACGGCAAGCTCAGCGTTTGGTTCCAAACCTCATTAGCAACCGATTTGACAGTATTTGGCGTGGACAAGCAAAAACTAAAACCAAGAACTTTGTGAAGATATTCCTGTACATGAAGCGCATGATGCTGACAATCTGCTCGAGACGAGCAGCTTGGAAAAGAATGGGTTCTGGTTAACGCCGTTAGCTTGTCCTGTTAGATCCGTGCTAGATTTGCGACTTTCTTGTCTCTCGAACTCAGGTGTTGAAGAAAGGGGGACGGCATCTGGCACCATCTGGCGCCAAAGGACGTTTCAGTCGCATGTCTACAGGGGAAGGCCCGCGTGTGTGTGTGTGTGTGTGTCTGTGAGTGTGTGTGTGTGTGCGCGCGTGTGTGCCAGCTTCGGAGTTAAGTCAAGCTTCTGGATTCCTGGTCTTCGTCGCCACGTGGGACCTTCACGCATCAGTCAAGGTTGCCAGCGACTGCACTTCCCGCTCCTTCTACCACGTGTCAACAATCGGGGGAAGGAGGAGATGTTTGTTTGTTCTTTCTGTGTTAAACTCTAATTACTCCCCCTAGAACCTTGATAAACAATTGTTTTTTAATATCCTCTTGGGGTTTATATGAACAAAACTAAACAATGATTTCCCAGGGGGATATAGTACATTCTGTGTGTACTTTCCAGGCCTGGCCGCTGCCAGTGTCTCCTCTTGGTGCAAAATCTCGACCAGCGCGACGGGATCGCAGAAGCCTCACCAGCACGGCACGCAGATGATCACCAGCGGGCATCTCTCCGCACGCAGCACTTACAGAAGCACAACCGGGAACTCAGCGCAGCCGAGGGACCATTCGGATACTTGGCATTCATCCGCCCTCGCGACACACCTTCCAGGCCAACGAGCTCAAACCATCAAAACACACCAAAAGCTAAACAAAAACTCCTCAAAGCACACAGTGAAGGGTGTGATGGCGCCAGGGCATCTGAGGAGCCATATGCTGTCGCCCCCACGGCCAAGCCGGCCACCATGGCTGCAGGCCCGCCACAGAAGGCGCCGGCAGCTAGCGGCGGGGCCAGGATGGTCGCTGATGCTCGGGGAACCGTGGCACGTCTCCCTGAAGTTCAGGGCTGGGCCCAGTGTGGGGGGGTTTCCGACATTTACGGGTACCATATTGGGGTCCTTTCTAGAAGGGAATACTACTTGGGGGACAGCATTAGGGGTCCCTTGTTTTTCGTTAACTCCCGTGCAAACCTCTGCCATTTCGGCCATGCCGGCCCTTAGACGAGCTACACAGCTACTCACTAGAAGGCATTCCGAACTGAGGCGCTTCTGCTCAGCTCTGGGACGTTGACAGCCTCCCAGTGGTGCACAAATTCAGAACATGCACGTTGCTACACGTTTCCAGAATGGTCCAGTGCCACTTGCGGCTGAGAAGCGCTCTTCAAGACCTGGGGCACTGCGCATGCATCTTCAGTGTATCCTACCGTAGTCTGCGCTAGTTAGCGGCTAGTTTTTTCCTGTTACTTCCGAAGAAAACGT
Source organism: Symbiodinium natans (assembly GCA_905221605.1). Lineage (NCBI taxonomy): Eukaryota > Dinophyceae > Suessiales > Symbiodiniaceae > Symbiodinium > Symbiodinium natans. The sequence continues at coordinate 117,339 of CAJNDS010002152.1, forward strand.
TGCAGCGCATTGCGTCCAAGGATCAATGCCGAAGGCATAGGGTGTTGAGTCCTCTGAGCCAGGTCCAGACTTTAGTTTGGGTCGGCACCTTTCCGAAATCTTTAAGACACTGCATTCGCATGTCGTGTCAGGGCCTGTGCTAATGCGTGACTAGGTTATCTTTCCAAAAATCTGCATCGATTGGCCATTAATTAAACGTTTTAGAGCTACGATTAAGACCTGGCTAAGTCATAGTTGGACAAATCATGAAATCCATCACGCCATCCAACCATGCATCAACGACATGACTGGGGGTAAAGTTGGTTAGCAAGTTCGTGTTGCTGAGCTTGACAGGCTTCTTCTGGCGTGCATTCCTGTTGTTTTTGCTTCCCCACTCCTCTGCATTGTGTGTGTGCTATCCTTGCTTGCTGTGGTTCTCATGTGTTCGATGCTTCCAGAAGGTTGTAATGTAGGCGTGGTGAGGGAAGGTGTCAGCAACTACCGCAGACCACATACACTCAGAAACCACTAGGGCCTCACAACTCGCAACAACCACATACACCCAGCAGGCTTTGCAGAAATTTGTGGAGGAATGCTGAAGTGAGCACGCTGCATGACGGGAAGCCCCGCACCTTCAGGAGCTTGCGCAGCTGGTTGAACTCCTTGGTCCCACGGAGCTCCCAGGGAACGGACTCGACCTCCTCCTGAATGACCTTCGTTGGGCCTGGGTGTCATGTGGGATCATGTTGGGCAGAGAGTGTGTGGAGCCGGTACCCCTGCACAGTCTGAGCTTGAACATTGAACAAGTGTATCCGATCCAGCTCCCAACGCAGACGTGCCACCGTCTTGCATGACGCAAAGGGAGGTGTGCTGCATCTCGCTGAAAAGCCTCTGGAACTGCTTCACCACCTCGATTCTGCAGGGACTTAACCATCAAGCAACTTCTCCAAAGACTTGGCAGTTTCTCTAACTCAGAATGCTCTCCGAACTGCCTCTTCAAATACGTGCATTATGTTTCATTGTTTGTGTGCTTTACCTGATACCTTGATAGTTGGGTACAATATATTGTTGTTCTGGATCAGGCACCGTTTTTAACATAGCGTGAATACTGATCTTGACCTGTCAATAAGGCATTCATTAGTAATGAACCTCATTTGAAAATATGGCTTATGCATTGTGTACATTTTTGACATCGTAATCATGTGTTGGGTTTCAAAGAGTATGCGTTCAACTTGTTTTTATCAGATAACCTATTCTTGAATGTAATTCGAATACCGCAGGAATATAACACGTGTTAACTTTTCATCTAGTTAACTACGATGTTAAGTTAGATGACACACACACATTATATATATATATATATATATAAATATATATGTACATATGTATACAATATTCTGGCATGTATATGTCTAGTATACACAATATAATAATAATTAGCAGGGGTTCTGCAGAACCCTGAAAACACATGTCACATCCCCCTGTCAAACTCTTGCTCCCTGAGTTGTGGCCCGACTCCGGCGTGTCATGTTGCAATGCCTTTTCGAGAGCGTCTGCACTTCTGGTGGAGGCCTGCGTGTTTAATCTCAGATGGTGTCCGTGATGCGAAACCGAGCACATGCGAAGACAGCATATCATGAGGTTTCTGAACACCTCAGGGCCATGCGCAGGCGTCACAGGCCACAAAGTTGCAGTGATGCTCGCAGGACCACCGTGCCATCTGGCTTGCCTTGACTGCTAGAGGCTTACAAGGCAACAAAAGCATCAGCCAAGGGATCTGAGAATTTCACCAGGGAGGGAGTTTGAACATGACACGGGCTTGCCATCAGTAAATTGTAAATCAGACGTGAGGCAATGCCGCCGCCGCAAAGGCTGCATACCTGCTCAACGTCAAGCATCTCCACGCATCCTAGGGATGTGCTGCATCGCAGCTGACAACTTGCTGTCAAGCTGCGGTGTGCAAGAACGGATTCCAGCGCTTTTCGCTCTCCTGTTGTTGCTTATTGAAAGATGACGGCCCAGCCCTCCATGTATCGGCGGCATGGAAAGACAGTCTCTGGTGAACCACAAAGGTCGACGCGTCACGAGACTCCAACAGTCGCTCTGTGGCAGTCCTGGAGTTGTTTGACAAGGTGCCCTCTGCTGCACCGCGGCAGCAGCCTGACGAGCTCTTCTCAGGCCGAAACCTGCCTTGCAACCCACCGTGCTGATCGTATGCCCTGGATGAAGGCCCCCTTTGCAGCCAGGCAGCTCTGCAGACATGGCTGGAACATACAGTGGCACCGCACATGCCAACTTCTCTTCGGTGTGTGCGCGTGTGCATGTCTGCTTCTATGCAGGTTTTGCTCCGTGCTTCGTGAGGTCTCAGGAATTTCAGCTTGGGCTGGCTCCCGCCCCCCTCAAGATATGAAAGCCCCTTGCTACATGCGAGGTGGCGTTACCCTAAATGAGCCTCCACGCCCACGGTCATTGACAGGATTGAAAGCAACGCCTGGCACCTTGCCAAATAATAACAAACGTTCAACGTCGCTTACGACTTCTACACCAGAGGGGTCGCGTCATGAAGAAGAAAAGTCGATCGCAACATGCACAATGGATCGCATATATGTCGTCATCAAGACATCTTTCGCTTTTGCCTGTGCGTAAGGAAAGCAAAACCGTCCCACAGTCGAGAAAACATGTATGCCGTCATTCGAGTTCAGAAGCCGTTTCGCCCCCACACCACCAGGGCGATGGACATGGAGAACATGGACAGCAGCACCACGAAGGTGATGTTGGGGTTCTCCAGCGGGGACCTCGTGCCATTGTGACTAGATTCGACTAGATAGTGCGGAGCCTGTTGGGGAAGATCCCTCATACATTTCTAGGGAATGACGAAAGCCTCTTCTAACGACAACACGAGGGACAGGTCTGCTGTGAGCACGGAGCTTGCCTCATTGAGTGGTGCGATGCCTGCCACGACTGCCTCCGCACTGGCATGGGCCGCATGGGTGACCTCCGCCGGTGCAACGAAGCCCGGCACAAGGCTCAGAACGTAGCACGCGGCTGCCAGCAGCAACACCGCCAACGGCGATCGATGCATCTTCGCCATGTTCACCTGCGACTCAAGGCAAGAATCAAGGCTTGGCTAGAGCTGACGCTCAGGACCCACCCACCCCCCCCCCCCCCCCCCCAATCTTTTTTCCGCAACATCCTTTCACAACATGACCGTGCGCACTGAGCAGGGTGCGCGAGCAACCGCACCTGCACCTTCCAAATGCGCAGCTGGCTCCACTCCACAGAATCTTTGAGCCCATCCAGGCCGCAAGCGTTTCACAGCAGATGCCCTGCCCTAGTCCAAAATCACACGAACCACCAACGAGATGCATAGCTTGATGCGAACGGATTTGAAGTGCCACTAAGGTGGCATTATGCTTGGGTAGAGGACGCATGTGTTTTGACCTCGTGCCATTGTGACTAGATAGTGCGGAACCTGTTGGGGAAGATCCCTCATACATTTCTAGGGAATGACGAAAGCCTCTTCTACCGACAACACGAGTCTCGAAATGCAAGCAGCAACGTCAACAGAACTTCATGAAGCGATCTAGATCTGCATGCCTTTGGTTTTCTTGCAGCGGCAGTATACCGGTTCGTATCTAATCATCTAATCAGCCGGAGAAGGAAACTTTACTACTTCAAGTAGACTCAGAAGCCGTTTCGCCCCCACACCACCAGGGCGATGGACATGGAGAACATGGACAGCAGCACCACGAAGGTGATGTTGGGGTTCTCCAGCGGGGACCTCGTGCCATTGTGACTAGATTCGACTAGATAGTGCGGAGCCTGTTGGGGAAGATCCCTCATACATTTCTAGGGAATGACGAAAGCCTCTTCTAACGACAACACGAGGGACAGGTCTGCTGTGAGCACGGAGCTTGCCTCATTGAGTGGTGCGATGCCTGCCACGACTGCCTCCGCACTGGCATGGGCCGCATGGGTGACCTCCGCCGGTGCAACGAAGCCCGGCACAAGGCTCAGAACGTAGCACGCGGCTGCCAGCAGCAACACCTCCAACGGCGATCGATGCATCTTCGCCATGTTCACCTACTCACAGGTACGCCGAGCTCGGTTAGGCTTTCTAACATGTGGTCTACACCAGTTTGTCATCCGCAACGCGCTGTTTCTTGTGGACGGTTTTGCGATGGTTCTTTTATCTTTTCTGTTTTTTTTTTTTTTTTTTGGGGGGGGGTTTCTTTCCGAACCCAAGCACGCTGCAGTCCGGCCTCCTTTCGTTTCGGACACTGCGCAGGCGCTGCGTGTGTGGGGTGTTGCCTTTGAGCCGAGCAGCTGTTCGGCTTCAGCACCTCGCTGCCAGAAACACCTTCCATCCCTTGATCAGTGGCAGAGCCTAGCGCAAGCTTTTTGATGCACAAGGCGTGTTGTTTTGAGCCAGGCTTGGGCTTCAGAGCAGTCAGGAGATTTTTTTCTCTGACTATGCTATACAGCAAGATTCGGCAATACCTTTGAATTTGTGGCCTGCCTTTGAGGTCGCCAGCTGGATTCGTCTCCCAGAGCTCACCAGCGCTGGTCGACCCTCCTGAAGGTTTTTTTGCGCGCGAAGCTGCATCTGACGTTATGATTCCTGAGAAACCCAGCAACATCCAACACAGCATTATAACACCAGACAATCTTCCGACAGGGCCAGGGCGCACTGCTGATCACCGCATTCTGAGGCGAGACACATGCTTCCAAAGGGCTTCGCCCTGGAAGCCATGTAAAAATCGGGTTGATACGAGCGTGTCCTATGACTGTGTCAACACGCGAACTGGCCAAAGGACTGTGCTGTCTCAACTTGCACTCAAGACAATGCACGCAGAATCCATGAGTTGTTTTGCTGGCAGTGTGCCTCTCAATACTTATCCTCGAAGGAGACTGTCTGCAGCACAGCACTGCTCAGTTTATCATCGTGCAGCAGGCTCATTTTCCTGAAGCGCGGCATGAGGCACGGACGCACGGAGCTCGTGACTATGCTGCCAGCTGCGAGTCTCTATATGTCGGATATGTCGTGATCCAGGGTCCCAACCCGGCTGGCAGCGTTTGAAGCACCGGAAATCCACAAAGGGAGAGTGAGGAACGTTTTTCGCCTGGCAGCACAGCTTCGGCCATGTTGAAATCATCTTTGATCGAAGCTCATGCTCTGACACTTTCATGTACTTTCATGTGCACCGAGGTCTTTGTTCTTGAGCACCTGGGTGTGAGCGCAAATGGGCGTCGTCCAAATCTCCTTGCATGGAACTTTGGAACTTTGGAGAAGGGGCAAGGGAATCTGTTGGCCTTCTGGCGAGCAACTCGAGACAATGACAACAGCCAAGCGCTCAGGCAAGTTTCGCACCGCCCTGTGTGGCTTCGGAACTCGAAGCCGTAGCAGAAGATGTTCCAGTCATTGCACAGCCTTGTCACATTAAACCCATCTAGTCTGGATGCCCAAGACTTCACGAGCGGCTGCTCATAGCAGCAAGGCACAGCACAAAGCTCCCAGCCCCTCTTGTTTCTCCTCCAGTGTACTAAGCTGCACATTGGCAAATGCCGTCGCCCATCCCGCGGCCGGGCAGTGCAATTTCAGATTTGCAGTGGTCCCAACCTCAGGAAGAGCCAGCACTGAGCAGGAGCGCGGTAGCAACTTACACCTTGACGAATGCAGAATACAGGCTCAGGGCACCGGCCGAAGATCAGTGTTTCCAGCAGTGAGTATCTATCTGCACCTACAGCCGGCTTTGCCAGAGCAGAGCTGAAAGCACTGCTGCAAGCTTAGGAGGTGATGGTGGAGCGCGTGCTCTTGAGAAGGCATAGTCGGACGACTTTCGACTCCAATTCCCTTCTCCTGAAACTTCCGCCCCTTGGCCCATAAGCTACAAGACTCCATAGATGCCATAGCTGGCAGGAGACATGGCTTAAAACACAAGGAGCATCTTTGAAAAGGCCAAGCTGCAATTCGGGTCTTCTGAGCTTAGGCACAACACAGGCTCCCTGAGTTGACAAGCATGGCAGGGCCGAGGGCTCTTGGATAACATCATTCGCCAAACAGCGGCAGCTTTTGTAGCCCCCTAAACCGAGCTGAAATCCCCCCTGATCTCTGCCCAGACGCATCGCATCCTTCTCAAAGTACGCTTCGGATCCGACATGGTGGTAGATGGGAAGTGGCGGGACGTGCGGGACAGGGTCGCGCGACCGGGTGATGCGCCAAAGGTTCACTTTCCGATCGAAATTTCCAGCCTTGGCCCAGTGATGTATGCTGCATGTCACCTGCTCTGGAGAATCAGGGTACTTAGTAGCCCATGAGAAGTGTAGGTATAACCCGCATATAAGCCCCTTAAGTACCCCTATGGGGTTGTGATTGGGTTGTAAGGACCACATCATAGCTTCTGCTCAGGCACGAAGGAATCATGAAAGGCTTCGTTGCCAACCCGTGGAGACTCGAAGTTGTAAGAAAGGCCGACGCTGTAGCCTCGAAGCTGCCTCAGACATGGAGGTAGATAAAGCGACCATAGGGTTTAGGATTTGGGGTTTAGGGTTTAGGCAACACACTGCTCATCCGATGGGTCTCCCTAATCTTGCAGAGCATCAACATGTACATGCCGATGGTTGCCACTGCCGCGCCCAGCGAATGTCCCGTCAGCAGGATGGTGCCATGTTCTGTGCCTGTTCTTTAGGTATATTCAATGTTCAACCAAGCATGAACCATGAAGCAGACGTGACACTAAGTGCAACTACACATCGTCGGGAGAAAACACATCTACTGCAAGCTTTGCCTGGAATACAGCCGTTGTCAACAAGGACTCGCCTCAGTGCATTTCTGTCTTGGCTGTGGTGGTGCTCAATTCAAGTACGCAAGGACACCGTCAGAGTAGTCCCATCCATACCACACCAGTGGTGCTGTTTGCCTTCATGATCTCTCGGGACTACGCGCGCGCACTTTCAAAAACCCCTGTCAAACCCCGACCCCTAGGGCCTAAACCTTAAACCTAACACTCGTGTAGCTGCCAGGGGGCGCGAGCTTCGCCTCTACACCGGACCACACGCGCCAAAAGCCATCAAACACTTGGCAGCCTTCACAATCCTCGAGATGTGTTTCCGGGGGAGAAGCCTATGGGTTCGCTGCTGTGCCCAGGATGCGGGCAATCTTCTTGCTACTAAAGCCCACAACCCCAAAGACAATTGCTTTACCGCTCCCCAAGCAACCGCCATTAAAGCAAGCAGTGCTGTCGCTCTCTGTTCTTGTTTTCAATCAGTTGGTCGTAAGGTCGCTCTTCTTGCTAATCGGATCGGAGATGATCCGAAAACTCAAGAGGGCCGGGATCACACCCAGGGAGCGGGTGGGTGGGTAAAACTTCGGGTGTGATCCTTGATGCCAAAATGGCCACAAAGGTACACACACATTCCCACCAACCACGCTGAGCATTTGTCACTTCAACAAAGCAAGCAATGTTTGACATGACAATTGCTTTACCGCTCCCCAAGCAACCGCCATTAAAGCAAGCAGTGCTGTCGCTCTCTGTTCTTGTTTTCAATCAGTTGGTCGTAAGGTCGCTCTTCTTGCTAATCGGATCGGAGATGATCCGAAAACTCAAGAGGGCCGGGATCACACCCACCTGACCTTGCGGCTACTGACCAGAGACGACTCCCATCCTGCTGTGGCGGTCAGGGCGCAAACTCAAGAACTCTCCGAGGACGACGAGTACGATGACTCTGAAGACCCCGACGCGGAACTCGCAGACGAGTTTGTCCGACGCGCCGAGGGAAAACATCTCTTGCACCTCCTGCCCTCGCAATCATTGCTAACCCAGCGAAAAAGGGTATGGTCCCTGGCGAAAGGCCATGAACAGTAGGCCTTCCAGTGCCTTGGGTGCAAAGCATTACTGGGAACCGAGAGGTCGGTTCGGCACCGATGTATCTTTCCTCCAGGTGAGAGATTCAAAATGAGCCTTTCGGAGCTGTCATGGGGCACAGATGGCGGCGGCGGCGCTTCTGTTCCAATCAGCTCATCGCACCAGTCGGCATCCGGGATAGCTAAGGAAGGTCTAGCCTTCCGGAGAAGTGCCTCCAGCTCACGACGTGCTCTGGCAAGTGAGTCCTTGTGGCCCGCTTCGATTGCCAGCTCTGACAGCTGCGACAGTGGAGCTTCTCTGACGTATCTGAGGATGACATCTGAGTCCCACCGCCCGAAAATTTGGATTCTCCAAAGCTCGACCCCTCGAGCGGCCAAGTACTGTGCCCCCGTGGCACGTGCCGAATGACCGGTGAAGGCTCGGGCGCCATTGGCCAAGCAAACGGGGACGCCAAGAGCGCGCGCGATGGCCTGAAAGGTGTCAGCCCAGCCCGCCTTCGAGGGCGGCGCCCCGTTGATGTCAACGAAAACGGGCTCCAAGGGACCGCGGCTGCCCACCAAACGAAGAACGGAATGGTAAGGGCAGAGCCGGGGACTCAGCACTTCACAGGAACAGGCGTGCTTTCGAGTCGCCCCCAAAGCCGCGACGTCTGTTTTAGACGAAGGCAAGAGCCAGGCTACCGTCTTGGACTCATGGTCGAAAGTAAGATGCTGGATTCGGGCATGTGAGGCCTCGATTTCGCGAAGGAGCCACCACGATGCTACAATGGTGGCTGTCCCTGGGTCGCGGGGACCGTTGGTGACCATAGCCACGTCCCTAGTAACGCTCGGGACTTTGTCCATTGGAAGCGCCGAGGCCTGTTTGGACGGCCCCAGGGCGCGCTTGCACGACCGGGAACACACTCGATACGCGAGCGCCAGCTGTTCGCTCCAGGCGTGCCCCCGATGGATGTGTTCCTGCTTCGCAAGCTCCAGATACTGCATTGCAGACCGGTACCCGGCGGCTTTAAAGGCGCCCATAACGGAATATATGCCATCAGGCGTGAGCCGAAATGGTTCGAGTCTGGCTCGCTTTGAAACATCGCACCAAAGTTTGAGCCTTGACTCTACCGGGCCTACGGATGTAACCGACCTGGAATCGGCTAGGAGAAGTTCCTTACACTGCTCGGGGTGGCTTGCCGCTTCAAAAAGCTTTGCAGAGCTACCCCTACAGTATGGAACCGGTTCCCCCCGCCTGTTCCGTTGTCTCTTTCTCTCTTCTTCTATGACTACGCTCCCTGCCCCTGACCCGTCCGGCTGCCTGACATCTTCCACAGGCCGCCCGAGAGCAGGACCTTCGTGTAGGACGCCGGCTCGCCTGGGGTTCGGCGGAGGCACGGGGGGGTTACCACTAGCACTAGGCCAGAACGCTTGCCCAAGCCTCCTCTTTGGTCTGGGCATCGCAACTTTGAGCCTGCAGACATGGCAAGTACATAGAACTGCTCGACGAGTGAGAGTGAGAGAGTGAGAGAAGTGAAAGAGCGAAGTGTGCGCATGACAGCAACGGCGCATGTGCGCACAAACTAATGGGAGCGTGTCTTTTCAGACCACCTTCCAGAAGTCGGCGCCCAGCTTCACCTCACAGCGAGGGGTGGCTAGCAGCTCCGACGGGAATGGCTTTCGTTCCGGAGCGCTCAACCTCGAGAGTGCGTCCGCCTGTACATTGGACACACCCGCGATGTGGACCAGCCCCCTTATTTGGTAGCATCGGGTGGCCTGGTCAAAAGCAAACTCCCGCGCCAGCACATTCAGGGCCGGTGACTTAGCGCTTCCCTTGGACAATGCCATCAGGAAGCCTAGGTTGTCCGACTTCGCCCGAAACACCGAGCCGTGGGTGAGTGCCGGTAACCACAGTCTGAAAGCTACCAAAAGGGCGAGGCCTTCCCATAGGGTGTTGTAGCTTGACACCCCCCTTTCCGCTGAAAATTTGGCGAGGATGTCGTCCGGGAGATGGCTGTGGAAGTATGCCAGCGGCTCTCCATTTCGTCGGCACACTCCACCGATGCCCCATGGCGAGGCATCTGTCACCAGCTCCAAGTCAGTGGCCGGCGGGTTGGCGTAGAAGATCCTCTCGAGTGTCTCGGTGCCAGACAGCAACGCCTTTACCCAACGAAGTGCCGGGCTGATCCTTCTAACATGAATCAACTTTCTGGTTCGAGTGTAAGGTGAACCATCACTCGTGATATCATGCTTCGAAAGGGCTGCCCAGAACGTCGCCAGGAACGGCCGAAGGTGTGGCACCAGACCAGCCACAAATGAGAGTGCCCCGGCGTATGATCGAAGTTCCTTAGCTCCAATCACGGCCCTACCTAAGTGCTTCTCGGTCTCCGCCAGGAGTTGCGCGACCTTGGCCTTGGGTATGGTCACCACGACGGCCTTCTCCTCGTCCCTGCAGGATATGCTTGCGCCGACCCACTCGATGCGCTTGCCCCCGGTGGCTTTTGAGAGCTTGACGGGGAAGCCAGCGACGGCGGTCCATAGGAGAACTACGGCCAAGTCCGCGGCGGCGGTCTCGAGGTCGGGGCCCTCCAAGGTATACACCGGGTCGTCTACATAGACCTGGGGATCGGCCAAGGACACAGCGGCTGTGGTGCGACCAAGCCAAGCTGCCATCCGGCCCCATATTGTTGGCGAGGAAGCTGAGCCGAAGACGAGGGTGTTGAAGACGATGAGGTCGTGGCCGGCTCTCTTGTTTCGCCTTCTCGGCACCGCTGCCACGGTGAACTTCCTGTCCTTGCCTGCTGGTATGTTCATGAAGGCGTCCCGTATGTCGACGCCGGCCAGGTAGGGACTGCGGCCGCGCTTATAAGCTGCCAGGAGCGAGGCCACGACGTCGAGTAGACGTGGTAAGATGATCCGCTCCCCCTGGTTGCAGGCCTTGTTGACGTTTGACTCCTTCAAGTCCCATATCACCCTGGCCTTCTTCACTTCCCGGCCTTGCGCGTCCCGCTTGTTCTTGACGAGGACGCCAAGCTTGTTAAGGACAGGTTCGTCACCCAACTGCTTGGAAGCGGCCTTATACGAGCTCACCCGATGGCAGAAGCCCCTGGCGACATAGTCCTGGATGAGTTCGTCAAGCACTTCCGCCTCCTCCTCGGCCGAGGCGTAGTTGCTCCATCCTTCCAGGGCCCGACGATCCACTTGACTATGCGGAACCAGACCTTTGGCCTCGGTTGCCGGGAAAACCCCGGTAGTGCCAATGGGTTCGCTGATCCCCAGCGGGGCACCATGGTCAAGCCAGCTTGCGAGCGTAGTGGAGTCTGGGTCGTCGCTTGCGTGGCCCCAGGCTTCTATGACTGAGGCCTGAATGGGTGTGTTGGCAGGCGCCGTGCGGGTTCGATGCCTGACACTGTCTGTGGCCCCGAGCGCTGTAAGGACGGCCGACCTTGTCTTTTCGAGGAGATCGACAGGGTAGTCCTTGGGCTCCCTTCCTTGTAGGATGGCTCGGGCTGGCTCCACAAGCTCTGGCCATTGCTGAAGGCTTTGTAGGAGGATTTTATGCACAACCCTCCCAAGTCGCCTGGACTTCGGGAGCCTTCGCAATGAGAGGCGAGGATTCCTCATGCCCCCCAAGGCTCGCTTGTTCTCAGCCTCCCGCCTGTTACTTTCATCGCAGGCGGGAAGGGCCGCGAACTCAGCAGCCGGGTCCCATCCTCACAGATCTTCCTTTTCCAGGGATTGGAGCCGGTATCCTTGGTAAAGCGCATTGGCCACGACCTGTGAGAGGTGAGGTGTGTACTCACCTCGCTGCTTGGTTGGGGACGCTTTCTCCTTGTGGGCGTTGACTGAATGGTTGCAAGTCAAGCCATGGAGGTCCAGAAAGTTCACGTGGTCCGCGACCAGAAGTTGAGTTGGCCCCCGAGTAGCGTGGCCCAGTCGACAGCGATCGAAGTTTACCGTGACCACTCTGTCGAGCTGAGCCAGCCGCCTTATCAACGGGGCTTCCCACAAGGACGGGTTGTCACCGTCGGCCGCAGGGTTCTCAAGTCCCCAGGTGCGGTGTTGATCCCAAGCGGCTGCGAGGACGTCGTGGGTCCTTTCGGTCAGGACCTTGGCTTCTTTGTCTGGCGCCTTGGCGGGCGTCGAGCACCAGATGACCTCAAAGCTGCCAGCGACGACGTCTTTCTCGATGAAGCCGAAGATGGCCTCATCGATCACATCCGTTCCCTTCTCGGCCTTGAGGTCTACAATGCAAACCATGAAGCCGTAGTGGGCCAGCCAGTTCGGGAGGTCGCCCTTTCTGGTCTGGCCCGGGAAGAGAACCAGCGCCCAAGGCTTCGGCACATTGTTTGTCGCCGGCTTTGCCACCCATGTCCCATATGCCCTAGGACCCTTTACCAGAACGGGGTAACTCGGCAGTGTGTGGCCCAAGGGCGGCACGTGAACCAAACTTCGCCTAAGCCTGGCAGCCTCGGCCGGACCAGCTGGTCCAAGAACCGTCGGCTTGGGCCCCGGCTTTGGCGAAGAGGTAGATGTGGTCGGCTCTGGCAGCACTTGCTTCCTCTTCTTCGGCCGGGGCGGAGTTGGTGGCTTGACCTCAGCAGGGACTTCGGGACGGGAGGCCGGCAGCGCCTTTGCCTGAGCAGTCCTGTCGATGAGCTCCTGGTTGGGGTCCACGTTTGGCTTAGCAGCTACGCTCGCCTTTGTTGCGGCGCCCATGGCCAACTCAGTGTGAGGCGGGTCCCCGGTTCAGGCTTTTGGGCACTCCAGAGCTTGGTGTGGCCCCAAGCAGAGATTGCACTGGTGACTGCACTTGTCCTTGCAGACACCCTGAGGCTTCTTGTTGCCACACCTGCCCCGGTTGTACCCGTCGCAGATCCGGGCCCCACGCCTGTTGAGGACATAGACGTTACCCTTCTTCTCGCTGAGATCCTCCCCCTCGTACTTCTTCTTCTTGGTCTTCTGCTTTTTGCGAAGAGGGCCGTCGTCACCACCGTCCTGCTGTGGCCTTTTAGTGCCCCCTCCTGAGCCCAGGCCTGAACTCTGCTGCGAAAGCCAAAGCGTGGCAGGAGTGACCAGCTCACGTGTCCAGAACTCTGAGTCCCTCACAGCCGCAGCAAACGCCGCATTCCACGGCCTGGCCTGGGTGTACCCGTACTCTGGCTTGTCGTGGAGGATGCGGCGGAGGCGTTCCATATGCTCGCACCTTAGCCTGTTTTCAGCCCGATACACCAGCCACCATGCACTGTGTGACGAAGCTGCGGACGTGTTCGGCATAGGCGTCCAACCGTTCAGCATCTGCAACTTCGAGCAGGAGGAGCGAAGTTCGGAGCACCTTCCAAGCCTCCATCCAGTTGTGGTAGGACGCAGGGCCAGGTTGCTCTCTCTTCGTCCACTCGCCCATCGCCGCATTTAGCTGGTACGATGTGAACGTTTGTTTCCTCAGCAGCCTCAGTCCATGAGGTCCGAAGAGGCTGAAGTCCGCGTAGGGGGCTGATCCCGAAGCCACCACCTGCTTGATGGAGGCAAGCTGGTCGGCAGAGGGATCAGCCTCCGGCGAAGGAAAATCCCCATACTTGGCCTTGTAATCAGCGTACAGCTTCTGGACCTCCGTGTTGGCCAACGGGGAAACCTCTGCGTCCAGGGTGGGGTCCAGGACTGCCGAGAGCTTGAGCTTCCTAGCTCCGACTAGGGCTGCCGCGGTTGCTGCCCCAGGGCCCGGGGCCGGGACAACCACAGGTGGCCCAGCAGTTCCTGGTGAGTCGGGCTGCTGCCCCATGAGGAGAAGGGCCACCCGACGCGTGGACTCAACCCTTGCTGCTTCCACCAAGGTGAGGTCGCGAAGAGGGCCTGGCGTGCCATCTGCAGCAGGTGGGCCCCTGACCTTCAATCCTGTGACCGCCGTATCCCAGGCAGGTCTCGGGATCAAGGCCACCTCTCTCACCCTAACTGGGTCTCCAAGGGCATCTTTTAAGGAGGCCTCTAGACCGCCCGTAACTCCAGCCCATGCGTAGACACCCGCCAGGTTCGTGATGGCCTGTAGCTCTTCAGCCGTGGGGTCCATCACTCTCAAGGACGGGGTTCTACGTAGGGCGCCTTTCCAAGTGGGGTTGCTGAGCCTGCTCTGGGGCTGTCCTGACGGATCGCCGACCACAGCAGATGCTCAAGGCCCACAAGTAAGAGCCCACAGCTAAGAGTGCAACGTCCAGGGTCCGGGGCTCCCAGAACACCTCAAGGAGGCCCTCAAAAGAGGAATCCAACTCGAGTTGTCCAGGAACGACCACCGGGTCCCTACACGCCGCACCCACCTGTTGCTGGACCACCCTAGTAAAACTTCGGGTGTGATCCTTGATGCCAAAATGGCCACAAAGGTACACACACATTCCCACCAACCACGCTGAGCATTTGTCACTTCAACAAAGCAAGCAATGTTTGACATCACAAACCCATAGCCACGTCAATGAACACATTGGAACAATTCAATGACAATGCAGTGGGATCCAGTTGAAAGCAGCTCTGGGATTCACATGCTTCAGGTCCTCCACTGGGAGCTCGTCACTCCAAAAGAAAGCATCATGTAAGGCGTTCGTGAAAGTCTTCGAGCCTTTCATGTTCCACGCATATTCAGACTGCATTCGCCTGTCATGTCGGCATGTCAGCATCGCGAGGCCTCTGATTGCCAAGATGCACCCGAATTCGCGCTTTGTCTTTGGCGGCGGCACATTCGAAACCGGGGTCGTGCATACATGGTGGGAAGAGTTTGCCTTGCCAACGGCTGCACAACTTATCACGTGTCATGCTCAGAATCCGAACCAGCTGCTTGCTTCACAAAGTCCCCGGCTGAAGCTCCCTGGCATTCGAGCGGATCCTTTTCGTAGCCGCCCCTCGGGCAAACAAACGCTGCCTTAAACTTTACGTCAAGAATCGCAAGGGTCGTGTTTCCCCACCCCCTTTCCGGCCAACCCTTTTTGCATCCGGACTCCCGTGGGTGCTGCCAGGTCCGGCCAACCCTAAACCCTAAACCCTTTTTGCAACAGGCCTCGAAACCCTAACAAACACGGGGCCCGTTCGCACACCCTGCTGCATCTCCCCCAAGATGCCTGCAGCAGGCATTGCCAGCACCACACCAGTCGCAAAAGCCGCCGGCCTCTTGCAGGGTCACAACTGACGTAACGCACAGGCCTTCACAAAATTACTCCGGCGATCGCGGAAGGCGCATGAATGCGCCTTGCCGCAATAGAGCCAGCAATCCTCACCTCCGTGCAGGACTGGAGTCTTGGGAGCCTTGGCTTTTTCAAAGTGTCCTCACTGTACATGGACCCATTCATCCTCGATTTTAGGAGAAAGGCGGGGAGTTGCAAAGAACCTTCAACTCCCTCAGGCATTCAGCATCAGCTCTGCTTCAAGCACGTTCGGTTCAAGCGGCAGCTTCGTGCACCGCCACGCACTCCTGGCGCAGGGAATCAGAAGCACCTATCCCGAATCTGCAAGAACACCTTGTCCTGTAACACTCAAAGTCACTCGAAAGTTCGGGGCACCATCAAGGGAAGCAAAATTGTAGCTTCGCTCACTGCAAGCAAGCATCGTGATTCTCAGACCCGGTGAACCCGGTGGCTTTGAAGCATTCGGCCGGGTCCCCTGCCTCACCAAAGCTGCGGGTCGGTGTGGGCTGCTACTTCAATCTGGATTTCTTGGGGTTTGCCGCCTGCCTCGTCTTTCTTGCAGCATGCATTTCCAACGCCGCACCATTCGCAAAAACCTCCTAGCTGGCCACAATGAGCGAAGCAATCCTGCACGGATCAGGTGGGAGGGGTAGGTACGTGCCTGGCCTCGCGGCCACATAAGGCTGCGCGAAACACTGAAACTTTGCAGGCATTGGTCGCGCTACAGTACTGGGAAATTACGTGTGCCCCGCGGATGCTAGTCGTGTCCTGGCCGCCGTGTTTCAAAGGCTCCTTAGCCCTGGCAGGTGGCCACAGCCATTCTGCTTCTGGGTGTTCCAGCCGCCACTCTGCACGTGACACGAAGACGAAGGTCGAGTCTGCCTCGCCAAGCTCTGCCTGTGCCAAATGTAGCGAAGTGACTTGGAAGTAACTTCAATCCCCTACAAATGTTGAGCGTATAAGTGCTCCGATGGCTTTCCGGCCTGGCGCACCAGCCGTCGCGTGCCCAGACTCAGAGTGAAACCGACATCGTGGCAAGCCTGAGGGGTCGGGGGAAAGACAAAAGACAAGCTTATCGCGGTGAGTTGCCGCTACCATCGCTACCGCAAAACACAGCGGTCGGGCCTTGCAAGTCCAGTTTCGCAACTCCTCGTCCGCTCCACCTCAACATGCAGATACCCAGCCCATGTCTAAGTGGGGCACCCGTACCCAGACGGAAAAAAAAATCGCCATCGCAACACCAGTCGAGCGACAGAATGCTGCCTGGCTGACAGTGGCAAAAGCCCTTGCCACCGGCAAGCTGAACTGCTGCAACGCAGGGACCTGCAGGAAGACAGCTTGTATGGGGGCTTCCTTAAAATAGGGGTACCCGATTGATTTGTGGTCCTTATTGCAAATAATCCTACTATTTGGGGGTCTAAATCGGGGGAAATTCGTGGGGTCCCCTAATGAAAGGGTACGTAGGATCGGGCTCGGGCCTCAGCGAGAGGCGCCCGCTGCAATTGCAGCTTCCGACTTTGCAACAGCTGCACACGCAGAGACTCGGCCTCTGACCTGTGGGCCAACAAAGCTGGAGAATCGTAGCGTTTGTGCTTCTGAGTACTGTGGTGAAAGGGCTTGTGATGCTTAGGCAACTCTTGGCGCCCTGCTCCTCCTCTAATTCAATCTCTGGGCAACCATCTCTATCGCAGTCCTCCTTGGCAAGGCACCTGTGATATCCGGCTGGGACACAACCGAATCATGCAGAATGCAGGAAGAAAGCGGAAGGCGAGACGGACATGACTGGCTCCGGCAGCCCCTCACTTCACAATCTTGACAAGTCTTGGCAAGGCTTCATCAGGTAAGGAGAGCGCAGCCAAGTCAGAAGCCATGCCGCTGCCACGTGTCTCATGCCGCCCAGGCGGAGGGCATAAGCATGTCCGCGCCAATCTTGCCGAAATGGGGTTTCTTCGGCAAGTGAGCAGCACTGGGAAGCCGAAACGCACAAGCGGTCGAGTGACAAAGATCCCAGCATGGGGCAACAACTGAATAGAAACCTCACCCTTTCGATGCGTCTTCTAGCTCCTGCTGCGCGAAAAAAGTCCGACCGGCACTGCATATATGATGCTCAGTTGTTCCCGAGTCTGAGGTTGGGACATGGAGCATTGTTGCAAGGACTGGCCATGCACGATTCTCCTGGGCAGTCTTTCCCCGCCAGAGTCTTTCCCCGCCAGATCGCGATCGCTACGTCGCTGATTCTAACATGACACAAGCAGATCAGTTGGAGAGTAAGCCTAAGCAAGCCCCGCAACTCAAGTGATTGCACGTGCAGTCGCCATGCTTATTTCTTGGCAGCTTTCGGTACTTAGTAGGCTCCCGAAACTCGGGCCAAGACCTTCCATTCCTACTTGGCGTTTTTAACCTTCTCAGCTTCCCTTCACACTCAGTCTATCTGAACCCTATCTGAACCTGACCTGTCTCACTGGAAGCCCAAACTACTCACGGGTCATCTGTGGCTGATCATGAGGCCACTGGTGGTAAACCTAACTGTGACAAATGGGTGGTGCCAAGACTAAACTGTTCGAATACATGCCCACGTTGCCGATGAGCTGTATACAGGTCACGACAATGGGCGGTTGCCGCCCGGCAGTCTTTACGTATCAGGTGTTGGGCATTTAGACGTTTCAGTATTAACATCAACGGTCCGTCGTCTCACTTCAAGTACTTGCGCTTGCAAAGACTCAGACTGCCGTCGTGTCATAAGCCGACTGCAACAGGAGATAGTAAAGCCAGTGGAAAGCATGAGCCGCCTTTCTCAATACCAAACCCTACAACCTGCGCACACCCTAATCCTTAAAGCCAGGTCCAAGCAGTGCGTGCAGAGCCTGAGTTAGCAGTAGCCAAGGCACGCCTTTCCATTTCCATCGTAGGATGTGTCAGCCTCAGGGAATGACAGCATCTTCAGTCTTCCTATTCCTACATATGTTGTAGCTCTGCAGAATGTGGAGTCCCCAAAGCTCCCAAGACTTCGACTTCCTCTTGGGTGAACCAAGCTACACAGGTCAGCTTCATCTAGAAAGGTATCGCTCTCATGACGAGAGCTTCGAGATTGCGGGACTAGCCAAAACTATACTCCCCTTGGAACCATAATCCAGGATGTTGAGTATTCTGTGTTCCTTGACGTCCTAAACTCAACATAATTCCTAAGGAAACTCTGGCACACAGCAGAAAGTGCCCACCTCGTTCAGTCGGCAGACTGTGTGCCAACCTTGGGCAGTGTGAGGGTAGTGGGTTTCCCTCGATTGTGCCCCATGGCGCAGTCACAAAGTCATGCCAAGAAGCCCAAAGAAACAAAGTTGCCATCTACTGTTGAGGATGTGCTTTCCAAGGCTTCCTCAGATGTCTGTTGCTCCGGAAGATGAACGACAAGCTTGAGAAAGTGACAGCTGGTCCACAGACCTCCAACTAAGCACACTTGCTGCCAGCAGTCTGTTGGTGATACTTCCGCGAGACCGACGGTCGTCAGATCTCTGACAAGCGAATTTCGCAGCTCCTGCCAGAAATCTATCGCGTGACCACTGCTAATTGAGCAAAAAGCCTGCCCACTCCGACCTCGTCTATCTTTTTCAGCACGGACTTGTCGGACAGCTTCTTCACGTCAGAGATGGGCAGGCCCTTCTTCACATTCAGTCAGCTCAGTGGTTGAACGTTTGCGTTGCTTTTCATTCTTTAAGAATATGCACAACAGCCGCCGGTGTAGAAGCCCTAGAAGCCCCATCTAAGAAAAGCCACCAGGGAGCACACAAGGTGCTGGCAATTCGCAGCATCCAGTTCGATTCTGCCCACCTTCATGTCCACGACGGCTTCTACGTCATCGCCCGGGTCCTTGAAGAGAACCTCAACTGTCGCAGCGTTTTCCGCCCTTGGGCTGCACGCAAGCGCCGGGTGCTGGCAAAGGACCCTTGGGACCACATGATGGATCCCAGGTCGGTACTGCCTGGCAGTGCTGCATGCACGTTAGGGTTTAGGGTTTAGGGTTTTAGGGTTTTAGGGTTTTAGGGTTTTAGGGTTTTAGGGTTTTAGGGTTTTAGGGTTTTAGGGTTTTAGGGTTTAGGGTTTTAGGGTTTAGGGTTTAGGGTTTAGGGTTTAGGGTTTAGGGTTTAGGGTATAGAGTTTAGGGTTTAGGGTTTAGGATTTAGGATGGCACCATGACCAATCTCACTCCCCGTCGCCTCAGTATCACATGGGGCAGTGGCGCATCCTCGGGCAGCTCCAAGACCTTGCCCAAAGCATCGGCCACCTTCTTCTGATACCTGGTGCCACTTTGCTACACTTGCCCTACCCGTCTCGAAACGTTTCCATGGCCGTGCTATACGGTGCTCACCTGGAGACGGGTGGACCACGAGATCACTCGCAAGGATTGGTCAGAATGGCTCAGGGATTCCGAGTCCTAGAACCCTAGGACCCAGGAAGCCCCCGAAGTCGCACTTCTCGAGCACGAAGCTGAAAGGATGACTGCTGGAGCGCTTCTTGAACTGAAACCTTCAGGAGACATACGGATTACTTACATCGCCCCAGCGGTCACTATATGTCTGACATGTCCACGCCTCGTCCTAAGGAGCGCGGTCACCTCAGTCTTTCTGGGTCTTTCGTTGCTTGTCGCTCAAGTTGCCACCCCTCAACCGATCCTGGCTGTGTCGTGCCATGTCATGTCCAGCTCAGCTCTAGGCATCCGCATGCAGATCTTCCATATCTGAGTCGAAGGAGATGTTGTACTTTTTCATGTACTGGACCTCACAGATTTCAAAGTGCCGGAGCTCGTTGCATCTGTTGCCCTATGCCATATGCACTCTCCACACTCCGCCTGAGGAAGGGCTGTCTTTGCAGCACAGGCTTGGGCACAGTCAGAGTACCTGCCAGTGGCCGGGATAGCTCTTTCCCGTAGCTGTCAACTCCAACATGGACATTTCCCAAAATAGGGGTGCCCCTGTCATACCCCTTAAAAAGAATAGAGCCCCCTTACATGGAGGGTACCCCTATTTTCGGAAACCCCCACATGAGATGGCGCACAACAGATGCCAAAAGTTGCCACCGTGTTGGCGGCACTGGCGCTTGCATCCTGCAAGTCGCTTTTATCAGCGCATGTGCCGTGTGCAACTCCAGCTGAGCAGACGCGGTTCGCCTTCCAAGGGTGGCTCTGAATCCGGAACATTCTTCATCCCTGCCAGGGGTACGAGCAGGCGGCTGCTACGCACTTGGCCCAGTGTGCGTAAGTTGAAGAGTTGAAGAGATAAGGAAGAATTTCAGGGCAATCTTCCGCATTTAACATTGAGCACTGCACGCAACCAAGTGAGCCGTCTGTACAGCAGGACGAGACGAGTATATTCAGCCAGCTACACGCAAGCATGAGATCTAAGAAGTCACGAATTCAAGTCGCGAGACCCTCAGCCCCAGGGTCCAAATCTGCTTCTCATCCTTGAAAACATCAGCGGCTCCCTCAACTTGCGTAGTGCTGCCCAAATCAAGGCTCGATTTCTCGTTTACGACGCAGGTCTCCAAGCCCTTTGCCAGGAAGCCTTCTTGAGTTTCACCATGTTTCCAGCTTGTGTGGGAGCTCAACAGCTGAGACATAAAGAGCCCCCCCAAAGCCCTACAAGCGGCCGCCTGTTTTACCTTGCAATCCGATGTAAGAAATAGAGTTTAACCTCAGGTTTTGGAGGGCTTTTCCTGCACAAGTTTCGTGTCCCGAGCCCTGCCTGCTGCAGGATGCTTCCCTTAGAGCCAGAATGGTCTTCACAAATGTTCACACAACTCTTGCCACGCGCCCCCTTATTCAAGTGCTCCGCCTGCACACAAAGAGAAAGCCAATGCTGGCAGCCAGGAGTCTCTGGCACTTGGCCTTGCACTCACCAAACTCCATGGTGGCCATGAAGCCAGTGGAGGGGCAGCTCTCTAAGCACTTCCTCGGAGTATCGCAAGAGAGCACCGCTTTGTTCAAGAGATCGCCAGGCTTATTTTTAAGACTTCCGAGGTGCTCCAGGCTGGAGACCCCATCCGCATGCTCCTGGAAGGCTGAGGAGTGGCTCAAGAAGCCTGTGGCCCCCAAGAAGGCCCGCGGCTCAAGGCAACGACTTTTTGGACCTTCTGAAGTCCTCCTCCAGTCGACGTGAGGCCGGACACTGTGGCATGCAAGACATGTCTGCACTGAAGTGCTCCAACCTGAGACTTCCAATGAGGCGCTAGATTCAGATCCGAGACATACACGCCTTGGCTCATCCCTTGGTTGTTTTCAAGGCCGTGGCTGCTTAGACTGAACGCTCGGCATAGAAAGGTCAGCCTCCTGAGCAAAACACTAGACACTCAATGAGCCCAGCAGGCTGAATCCGAACCCTGCGCCCATGTGCACCCATCTAAAGTGAACAAACACACTTTGGGGTTTAGGGTTTAGGGGTTTAGGGGTTTGGGGGTTTAGGGGTTTAGGGGTTTAGGGCTTAAGGTTTAGGGTGTAGGGTTTAGGGCACTTCCCAGCCTGCTGCATGACCAGTCTTCTTGACAGAAGCAATATTGCCGCCGCCATGACAACACAGGCCTTGGTAGCTCGGTGGATTCTTGCTTCGGGTCCCTTCTAGGGACCTTGTTTATGAGGGAAAGGATTATGAAGCCATGAAAGGGGCAATTATATGTAACTGTGCAGGATTAAAATGGGAGAACCGACTGAGGGCAAGGCCGACAGCGCAGCTCCACTCATCAAAAAGGTTCGTCCTGTCGGAAGATGGTCACGAGCAAGCGATTCAGAGATGCGCGCTACTACACAATTCTGGCACTCTGAATGAGACACGAAGCGACTCTGCTATACAAAACGGCTGGCACCTTTCTGCACATACACGCAGCCACTCTTCTGCACTAGTCCATCGAGCACACGAACTGAGTTCCACACTATAGGGCACGCACCCCCCTGAATTGCGGTTGGCTGGTTAGACATTCAGTGCACCATTTTGCTACAAAACTCTGTGAACCCAGCCTGTATCTGCACTATTGCCATCCTGATCATGCTCATCTGATATGACCTTCAGGCGGAAGCGTTTCAGCCGCTCTTTAGCCATCGGCTGTCTCCCTGCAAGCCAATTGGGGGCCCTGCAACTAGTAGCCCAGTCTCTCTGGCAATGAGAGACCGCTTCTCCTGAGAATTCACCTCAGGGTGCAGCGTTGGATGCACCGCACCTCCATCTGATTCGAAGAGCTTTCGGAGCAACGGTGGCTTGCTGCATTCTGCAGAGGTGATGTATGCAAGCACCTTGCTGAGCCATAGCTGTCAGAGAACTGTTGGCATCAGGAGACGATCCCCTTCCTGCACCGCTGAAAACTGAAAAACGCTTCACAAAAATTCTAGATGCCCCCACCAAGCCGATCCTGACAAACCTTGAGCAAAGCACCCCTAAACCCTAAACCCTAAACCCTAGACCCTAGACCCTAGACCCTAAACCCCTGACCCTGAACGTGACAAGGCTGTTTCTTGGGCCCCGGCCTCGATGACCATCGTACCCAAGCTGGTTCGCAACTGGGCAAGACTGCTTCAAGAAGTGTTTTCATGCGTTGCCGTTCAGATCTTTTTAAGAGGGTTTGGAGTTTTTTTCGCTCTCGCATAGCTGGCCGAACCGCAGGCAGGGTTGATGGTACGACTCCAGGGTTTAGGGTTTAGGGTTTCGGGTGAGAAGGCTAGAAAAACATCCGGCGCCCCACTTGGCCTCTTTCCTGTCTTTCGAAGATGTGTCCGCACCCTACCGAAGCAGCCTGAGATATCGTACACGTGGGCTACTGCCCCCTTCCCCACCATGACAGGTCACAAGAAGGGCCGCCCAAATAGAGCAAGCATTACGCGACGTTCCAAGCAATCAAACCCAAATACCAACAGACTCCAAGTCCAAGTAAACCCGGAACTCAGCTGGAAATCCCACGTAAATTAAACCCCATTTCCCCAAGTGCGGAGTTTATCTGCCAAGATTTGAAGCTCGGAAAATTCAGGGGTGCAGCTCAGAGACCGTTTCGTTCCAAGATTTCGTGTCACAGGCGAGACAGGAACGCAACATGAGAAAGGCTCAGCCGAGGTCAAAACCCGCTGCCGGGTGTTGAGGCAGATCTTCCACACCACACACTTTCACATGGCTCTTCTAGTCGTCCTTGAGCCACAACGGCAGGATAACACGCTAGTTCCATAGTACCTTGCTGCAATTTAATGGGGGCCCAGGGGGTGGGGGGACGGGGGAGGTTGGGGGGGATACTGCGCCTGGATTGTCTCTAGCTACCGACTGTGGACAGCTCACCTGCATTGCAAGGCTCGAGACGTGCTGCTCCCATAAGCTGTGTCACTGAAAAATCCTCTTTGTCAATTCTGCACAATCAAGTGGTACCACCATGCCAGCAGCGACTTGCAACCGCAAGGATCCCTGATTAAATGCATATCCAGGGTTGGAGTTGTTGAAACAGGAGCAGCACATCAGTGCAATTTGGCAGCAAAGGCCGGGAGTACGGTGTCGACTATAATGCTATAAACAAACTTCTCCAGCTCCTGTGCAAGTCTGCATCTGCACCGTTTGCGACGCTGCGCAATGGGCCAATCCGAAGAACAGCTGCTGGACATGGCGCAGTCTGCCTGCTAAAAGCCTCAACCCACATGCATCTTAATGCCCGACATGCCCATATGCATGTCAACACCTACAAGCTCCCACGGTTGTGGCCCGAGCTTCCCGCAGGCATGAGACAAAGGAAGATCCTACAGGCAGCATGGCTTGGAAAAGCCAAGAGTGCTGGAGGCTGGAGGTGGGCACGGGAAGCAATGGAAAATGACATGGCATGGCTTCTTTTGGGTTCGAGGAACAGGTATAAGAGTCGGCCATAAGTGAGCAAAAAACCTTCTAGCAGCACCAACTTTGGCACCGCCTGGCTCTCGCAGCACTCATTGCACTTTGTGCCCAAGCCAGGGCAGATGCACTTTATTCGAGCTTCTTCGTCCGCGATGTGCATGCAGCATCCACAATAGGTCGCAAGGCTCGTGAGAAGATGCCATACAGCCAAGAGCCTGCATCCCATATCCTGAAAAAGCAACGCTGGTGTCCAACGTGAAGGAAATGGCAGCTTCAATGCGGACCAAGCTGCAAATTCCATGGCAACCACCAGGAATGAGAACGACGCGTTGGTGGGAACTGCATCTGCTCTTCGTACTCATCTGCCATCTGTTCGAACCTCATCTCGACACCCCGGCTTGTCGAACGGAATACTACTGTTTGCTTAAGAACCCCAAAAGAATAAACAAATATAATCCGTATGCTACCCTTAATCAGGAAGAATTCTGAGACGCAAAATGATACCGCCGGGCCGCTTGTCCAGGACCGGACTCCTGCTCCGGAAAAAGTCGGGTGTCGGAATGCCTGCTTCGTACGCGAAGTCTGCAAGGAAAGATGCCGTCGACAAGCGCCTGTCGTGGTCACAAACCCAAGACTTGCTGGCCTTGACACTTCACACTCGGCCTCATGGTCGAGGCATTGCGACGACAGTCATGGTTGTACAGTCGCTGGGCGATGGCGAACAGGGACCTTGATGATGTCAGGAAATTGCTAGTCAAGCCTTGAAGGAGCACAGGGTGGAAGGCTTGATGGGTACTGTAACATACTGCAAACTGCTGCTCACCTCAAGCAGCCGCATTGAGAATACCCCCAAAACCATGCATAGTACAGAGCCCGATCGGAATATTGATATGAATCCATGGGGCGTGGTATCCGCCTCATACTCGACGTCGTCCTCCGCGATGCCAAGTGGCGATGGGCTTGGCGGCCACAGGTCAAGCTGGTGGCACCTGCAGCTGCAAAATGCCTTGCTCCTTCTCGTATCTTCAGAACTATCCCTCTCTCTTCCATCCCTTCTTCCTGCGTACTCAACCCCCCTGAAAGGGCTGAGGCGGCCTCATCTCTTCTTTCCTTCCACCCACTCACTACTCTTCTTCTTCTTCTTCTTCTTCTGCTTCTTCTGCGCTTCTGTTGCTGGGCATGTTGCGGACCGTTATTACGCGCAAGAGCGCGCCTGACTCTCTCTCTCTCTCTCTCGCTCTCTCTCTCTCTCTCTCTCTCTCTCTCTCTCTCTCTCGTTCTCTGTGGGTGTACCCAAACACAGATGCGTGTACAAATCAGATTTTATACAGATATATGACTTTGCTATGAAGGTGAAAGCATTTTCACATACCTGGATTTTCACACCTCAGGACTTTTGCTGTGCCTGTTGCCATTCGCAAACAATGTCTTTCTCATCAGGTATCTGCAGGTCAATATCCAAGTCGTCTTCTTCGAGGAAAATCTTCGACACACACACAAGGAATACGACCTGAGTACTCCGTGTGCATGCGTGCACGCGTGCGGGTGCGGGTGTGTGGACCCACCAAACCATGTGTATACCTTTTTTTCTACCGCGTATATATATATATATATATATATATATATGTACGTATGTATGCATGTATGTACAGTACATATTATATATATATATATATTATGTATATAGACACACAGGAGCTGAATGCCGGTGCTCAAGACGTATCTTTCATGCATTGACACTCCCGAATTTGATGCAGCTCATTCTCGACATATGTCACATGTACTGCGTGGCGTGTAAGCTCAAGTTTCGCCTCGGTTCATATCGGAACCACGAACTGTCCGATTTTTTTGTCCTGCCTTGGCTCGCCTAAGCCGACAATCATGAAAACTGTCCATAACAAAATAACGCTCTTTTCGGGAAAATGCTTGTTTTGCGTCAGCGACCGTGGAAACTGGTCCTTGGTTTGAGTAATCTGGCAGCCGTGGAAGTTGTCTGCTTGAAAGCATTTTTTTTGTCTTGGCCAATGTAAGCTGGCAATCGCGGAAACGGTCCGAAAAATGCGACAACAAGCAATGTGTTTTGGTGGTCGGGAGGGGTGGGGAGCGTGGTTACTCCACCCGACTGATTTTGGCAGCCGAATGTGCGATTTACACGCCGGGATGTGTTGAAAAATGCAGATTATGTGGTGACCCTTCAAAATCATCTCAAAAGTGTTCCCAGTGCAATCCCAATCCTTGCCTTAGAAAGCATGTACATAGCACGAGCTACCGTTTGGGAGCCATAGACGTAGAGGCTTCTCATCAACACCCTGATCCCTGCAACCCTAAACCCTAAACCCGAAACCCTAAACCCTAAACCCGAAACCCTAAAACCCTAAAACCCTAAAACCCTAAACCCTAAAACCCTAAAACCCTAAGACCCTAAACCCTAAAGATGCCGTCTCTGGATGCCTGGCCACCATGGAGCTGCGCATACTCTCTGTCCAGAGGGCATCAAAAGCCTCGTTGAAGTCTTTCAAAAGCGCCTCCGCCCAGCTTTCCCCAAAGACAAAGAGACTGCTGCTATACTCCCCTTGGAACCTTAATAAAAAACAATATGTTTAATGTCCTCTTGGGTTTTATTATATGAACAAAAAGTAGAAACAATCCCCAAGGGGGATATAGGCTCATCTCAGCAGCAGAAGCCTATTTAGAGATCCTGCCTGGTCTGGGGAGTCCTTCAGTCTGGCTAAAAACTCCTCCAGAGCTCCAAGTTGGCAGCTGGCACGCCGAAAAAAACTGCTGCTAAGTGCTTTCAACGTAAGGGGAGCCTCCTCATCGATGCATGATGATATGGGGCGCTCTTTCAGGGGTCCCCTTAAGGGATTCTAGTTAGTGGTATAAAATGGGTCTCCCCTATTTGTGTGAATACATGGTCTGTGGAGTCCTTCACCACAGGGGCAGCTTGTGCTTTTGCAGCCTGCAGCTCGGGGTCAGAGCCTGGCGCGAGTTGCTGTGCAGTATTCCGTCTCACTGCACCCTGCACTGAGAATGGGTCCTGTTTTCAGATCTCAGTGCGGCTGCTGTGCCGTGATGGGTTCTAAAGTTGGTTTGAGCTCCGGCTTGAGATGTCTCGCGAGCCTTCTTCTGTCAAGTCCTCGAATGAAGCTCGTCGGAAGCGGCACCCGCTGTGGCGCGCGTACTGATCACTGGCCTCCAGAAGCCTTGGATCAACGCAGCGGCTTCAAGCAAACCTCAACCCACTTTGATTGAAGTGAACCACGGGCCATGCAATGCACAGGCCAAGATGCTCCCTGAAGCTCGGGAACGCTGAAGCTTCCAGGTAGCGCTCCTCCTCTGAGTCGGGTGCGGCTCCGGAGCCCGCGGAGTCTGCGGAGTCCAGGCCCAACATCGCAAACACAAAGGTAATGGAGTTGGTGGCCAGACTTGCAGTTCAGAGGCCTAATTCCGCTCTGATTGGTGCATCGCATGCAATCGAAATCGCAGAACCGTGCTTGCTGATGCTGCTTTACCAGGTGCTTTACCTATCTGGGTCTCAATGCTGAGAGCTTGTGAGGATAGCAGAGACTTGGCAGCGCGAGGGCCACGTCCGCACACCTGCGCTACTCTCCTGCGCCGCGCTCTCAGGACATTTTTGCCGCAGCACGCCCACTTATGCTCAAGCTTGCTCTCGCCTGCTTGAGCCCCCGGTTGTCTGTACACAGACGATGTTCAGCCACAGGCTGAATCTAAAAGTGAAGGATGCGGTTCCGGGTTTCATTTCCGTGCCCTCGCCGGCCGCTTCGCAGCACTGGAAGGACTAGGCCTCTCAGTGTCAGGGGCTGGTTTGTTATGTGGTTTTGGCGCTTCTTTTTACGTGCACAGGTTCTTGGCCGCTTCTATCTACGTAGTCCCCGGACCCTACCTCTCCTTGACATCTCAGTCAAAGCGGCCAGAAGCAGGAGTTCAGCTTTTAGGTCTTATAAAGTTTTGTTAGTTAAGGCCGTCGCCAATGGGACTGCAAGGTTTCCGCCGGGGGGGGAGGGGGTGGGCTTGGGGGAGTTCATCCTTCTCTTTCCACTCACGCCAGGCTTCCGGCGCCTCCGCTTTACGTAGCTTGCCTGGCCTCTTGCTGTCATGGCTCCTCCTTGCTTTTTGTCATGTTTGGCCTGTGCTGGCTATATGTCCATCGCCACCAAGACCGTCCCGGTGTCAGGTACTTTGGGTGGATTCCGCAACTGTGACTTCACAGATGTTCACAACGCGTGCGTGTGCCGCTGCGTACAGTAGCTTCTCACCGTCTCTTTCCCATGCTCACCTTTTTCTGGACTGAGGTATTGAAAGGCGGCCACAAAGCTCGCTGGACGATGGTGCTGCCTTCATGCTCTTTAACTACGCTTGCACGCGCGTGCAGTCCAAACAAGTGAACAAAGCCTGATAGCGATCCCAACTCTGACTCTCACAGCGATGGCGAATGAATATCTCACTGCAAAGACTCCGTCTACCCAAGTCAGGAGAAAGTCATGCCAACACAAGCAAACTTGCAAGCCCACCTGCAACAACCTTGAAACCCCAACCAACGGCGAAACCTAGTTTCTTGGGATCTTCAGGGCTCACTGGGCATCCAGACGGTGGAGCTTGCGGACTGGGCATTGACCATCCCTTCTTGTCCTGGGCTTCACTTAAGCAAGATGCAGGGATATTCAGAGCTTCCTGCGCGGTTCACCTTGGGGCCGCTAAATCTTAAGTTCCGATAAAGACTCGTGCTCGCCTCAAGGCATGCTAGCCTGTCAGGATGGCCTGTGAGACTTGTCAGCTCAGTTGCTGCTTCTTTCTTGAACTCCTTGTACTTTGCCTCGGGTATCTCACCTGAGCTGACATCACCGAGGCGGGTGAACTTCCACACCGCCCACAACATTAAGCCATTATAAGCCTGCCAAGGCTCCATGGATGAAGCCATGCTTCGGATATCCCAACTGGTCTGCCTCAGCCTGGTGTCGACCGCAAAGGCCACCTTCGATTTCACATGTGGCCTTGCACCTTAGCTCCCAGGAGCAGACCTTCACCAAGGAGTCTACAGATGTCTACATGCAGGCTGGGCAACGCAACCAGGCTGAAGACATCCATGTATGACTCTGCACACGGTGTTGTGTCACTCCTTATCATCTGCCTGACATTTGAAACACGGCCTGGCGCTCCAGATCAAGCAGCTTTCTAGCGTGGCCGGCAAGTAAACCAGACGGTGCCCAGGAGGCGCTAAACATTGATGATAACTGATGTGAGGCATGGCCGGCGATGTTGCGTAGGACAATAGTTGCCACGCATGCCAGGGCGCTGTCCACCTTCGCCGCCCGCCCAAACACGCGCCGTACAGCGAGGGCGGTCCGTGCGGACACTCCTGCGCATCCGACTGTGATGATCGCGGCCCCCTGCTTATTCGCAGTTTAAAACCTCCTGGTCATTTCACATGGCCTTCACAAACAAACTGCTCGACTTGGGAAACCGGAGGGTCCAGCTGATGTAAAGGAACTGCAAACCCCCGTCCTGTCGTCTCTGGCTCTGTCTTTTGCCTTTGCTTTGGCACTTGCTTCTTTTGCTTCTTTTGCTGCTTTTGCTGCTTTTGCTTTGGTTTTCGACTTGGACTCGGTCTTGGTCTCCTGAGAAGTGGCTTTTCCAGCCTTCCGTCCCTCTTACAGTCCAATGTGTGGGCCCGCTGAGGCCTTTGAACTGCGAAGTGAGCATGCCCATAAGATCGGGTGTCGCTGACAACTCCTTCTGTATCTTTAAACCCCTTGTCCTGAGTCTTTGCGCGCCTGTCGCTGCGGCTCCGTTCACGACTTGTCGCAGGGCCTCGGGGGGAAGGGGTGAACTGCACTGTGGAACAAAAATAACCAGTGGATCTGTCGAAAGGAAAGCCTGCATCGGCCCCCAATGATGGAAAGTGGCTGATGCTACTCCTCGCAGTGAAGGCCTCGAACTCGAGCAACTTATCCTCCGGGATTGCGCCTCAGCTGGACACGGGAGAACACCGTAACTACAACCCTGCCCCCAACATCTTCTTCCCTGCTTTGCTGCCACAAAGGCACCGTCGACCCTCCCGTGGCTCAGTCCAGTTTCTTCATCCTTCTCTGCATGAAAGAGGCAGAGGCCCCGTTTTTCAGGCATCAGTGGGCATTGGCCACCTTGGCCTCCACTCCATACCTTCAGAGACACCCAATATTGTTACTCAATGTGGGGGGCGGGGGGGGGGGGGGGGGGGGGGGGGGGGGGGGGGGAAGATGACATTTTCCTCAATCTAGTAGTTGGATCAGAATACTTCCCAATATGTACTAGTTGCGCCATAAGACTTCTACAACATGAAGAAATGCGAAGAAGATGAAGACTGCAGAGCATCGAGCGCAAGCAGGGCGCTTAGGAAACGCTTGCGTCAACAGCTATCAACGTACAGTTGCTGACACAAAATCTGAGGGTCCAGCTCGTGCCATGCAAAAGGCTGCGGACACCTTGGGGGTGAATCGCTTCGACCGCTCTTCGATCGACATGGCGCTCAAGGAAAGGAACAATGCCCATTCCGTCCCTCACCAACGTTACTTTGACTGGATTTAGTAGATGCGCGACTGGTCTTCTGTGTGCTACGGCGTTTTTTGCTCTGACTGCCTGCTGAGTTCCAGCCTGAGTATGCATGATCTCAGGTTCTGAGTCCATGAGTCATTGAGACATGTTCAGTATGGTTTGCTGTACGCAACAGGCAGGCTGTTGTCGCTGGTGGGCTCACATTCGTCACCAAGTCATTCAATTTGGTGCAAAATCAGCTGCAGCAAGAACATGTTCCTGCAGGCTAGTGCTCACGAGGTCTCGGCGGGTCGGGATCCTAGTCTTATCTGCAGATCGTGCAACTTCACGTCTCTCTGCTGAAGTCGATGCAGGATTGCAGGTTCTGACGCTGCATGGCGCAACAGGCAAAGGTCACCCAGCGCATTCTCGCTGCTCAGACACCTTCGCAGGCGCATGACGAAACTACAGCAGCAAACAAGGGCCCCTGAAATACTAGCGGATAATACACATTGTGCTACAGTTCTCAGAGGCTACAGCAGGGATCAGCAGGGTTTGTTGAGGGTAGGGCTCCCCACCACCGCTGTCATGTCCACCTATACAGAGAGTGCCTCTTTGTTTCCCGGGCCCGCCCTCTTGATGGGTTCGTGGTCATGTTCCCGGACAACTGCAGTGCCAACCTTTTGGAGGGCAACTGAGACTGTCAGCGTTCTCTGGCAGGTCCTTCCGCCAGATACATCTCACCGCTATCTTGCTCGCGTCAGACCGTGAGGTCGTCTTCGACGACAGCACAATCTTACCGCCGAGGGACAAAGCTGAGCACAAGGAACCAAATGATGGCCGAACTGATGCTGCGCTGCCTGGCTAAATCTGCTTGCACTTGTGGAGATTCTGTCGGCAATTTCCTGGGACTGGGGCTGCAGTCCAGAGTGACATGCCCGAGTCGCCGATGTCTGGTTGTGCAGGAGTTGCTGTCTAAATCCCACTGGCAGTCGCCCTTGCACCACGACTTGCCATGGTCTTGAGGACAATCATTGCAGCTTTCTGCCCAGTGGTTGCCACAGGAAGTCGACAAATTCGCGGGCTGCCACGGCGATGCTGGTTCGCACAGGGACGTGTTATAATTCCAGACGCACTCTCCATTGCACCACGTTGGTCCGTTTCCTTGTGGACAGTCCAGGCAGGTATCGGCGATGTGATTTCCACAGGACACAACTGGCTGCGGGGGCAGTCCTGTTGGCAGCTGTCCTGCCCCCTCCAAGGACACCACTTCAATCAGTTGCACAGGGCAAGCTTTGACCTCAGCCACCGTGAGCCTGTCGTAAATTTCAAGGCTCCTGTCGACATCGCCCCCATGACCCAACTCCCAACGATCTCCCTTAGTGCTGATGCCTCCATCGATGTGGGCCGTCTCTTCATTGTGAGCTCGTGAGTGTGCCCATCGGGCTTCTCGAAGCTGAACCCACTCATGCTGCAAGCTGCCATTCCTTCGAACAGCTGAAGGTCCAAACGATGCCCACCGCTTGTCCTGGTGGTCGGCTGTCGTCCACTGTTCCACGAAGGAGTACATGGATGAGACCCCCGCTGGAATGTCCACGCGGCGGCGCACCTTGATCCGTGCAAGAATGCGCCAGCCAAACTCAGCTGCATAAAACCTGCAGGTGAACTCGACGTGCTCTGTGCCGCTTGGAGTAGCTTGTACAAGGAACTTGTATTTCTTGTCAGTTTCCCAGGAATTCCATTTCAGATACGATTTAGCACCACTGCCTTCGCCACCAAAACGGGTACAAACCGTCTCTGGGCCACACGTCACGAAGGTCGCGCGTTCCTCCTCAGGGCAATTGTTGAGGTCATTACTGCTGCAATTCGGTGGGTCCCAAATTGAAAAGATCGCTCTTCCAGTGAAGGGATCTTCTGTGAGCTGCTGCATTCCCGCATAGCCATAGGCATGGCCAAGGACACTGAAGTAGGAGCTTGTGCTGCTTTCCTGTACTTCCACCTCGTTGTACCACGCATCCAGTGGCCCGCCGGCCGGGGTGGTGTAGAGGAGGTGTACCGAGGCATGTCGTACAGAGCTAGGCCCGTCAGGCTGCACGTGCGTGAGGCGCCGCTCCTCTCTCCAGTTGTGCAAAGCGGCCACAAGCCGTTGATCTGGCACTTCGGGCTCTGGCCGGCCTGCGAAGATCTTTACGAGGCAGGCCAACCAGGCCAATGTGGCCAACACCAAAGGCATCGCATCAAGACTTTTCGAGTGGCCCGCGATAGTTCAGGCTCTTCCTGGTGCATGTGCTAAACGACGTACTGATACCTCCTCTGGTCAACAAAGATGGACCTACTACTAACCATCCAACTGCTGCCCACCATGATTCCGCCCCCCCCCACCTTGATCGAGTTTCAGCGGATACATCTGATCAGCAAGCTGGCAACCACCAGCAGAAGTCAGTGACCCCATAGCACCCCCGAGCTAGGCCACAGGCCAAGCAAACTTCGAGTACCAGGTTCCTAAACCCAAACACTAAACCCTAAACCTGCTTGGTTCATGAGGTTACCGCAGGAGCCGAAGGACTGTCCTGGTGAGGACAAGCAAACCGGGAAAACTCTTAACCCAAGACCTTCTGGTAAAGGAACCTGCTTTCTTTTGGTGTAGGTTCTGGCTATGGACTTATCCCTGATGGTGGTCCGGTCTTGCCAGAAGCTTCTGCCCAAGGAGCTGGCATGGGTGATTAACAAGCGCCCAGCCATGCGCCTGCACCCCGAAAAGAGTCATGGTTGACAAGAACCATCGTGAGCTCTCTGGGGCTAGCTTTTCCGACTGCACTGAGCGGCAGCGGTGGAGATAGACTTTTGCAGCAAGAGGCACGCGTCATATGCCAGACACCTTTTCAAGGATGCCCGAGTGGTTGGTGACAAGAAAATGTTGCTCCAAGGCGTCCAAATTTGGCATCCAGCGAAAGCACTCCAGGCAACCTACCGCTCCTCCATCCGTGGCATTTTTTACAATGGCAGTGGCGGAACGACCTGGAGGCAGGCGGTGACGCAAGAAGCGACGGATCTGTGGCCGTTCACTCGTCCCTTTCAGACGCTTGAGACCAGTAAGATCTCCGAGAAGGGCCTCTTCCTGAGTAGTTGTGAAAGGAGCTTCAGGCATCAGCGATCTGAGATTTATCTTGACCCTAGATCGAGGTAACGACTATAAGCTCCCTAGCAAGCAACACCAAGCGTCCGGCCCCTGGAAGGACTTGAAGGCAGCTGCGATCGATGACCGGATTTTGTCACAGGTGCGTGGGATCAAGGCAAAGTTCAAGTTGCGGCTAATCTCGATGGGATCTTCCACCTTCAAGATGTTTGGGTAACCTTCTGTCTTTAGTGGAATGCCCGGTCCCTTTGGCTTCTTGCGCGGTGCCTTTAGATGCTTGCGCGGAAGCAGTCTGAACTCAGAATCTTTGCAGCTTAGTCGTCTGCCCAATCTGACAGACACCACCTCATATTCCCAATCGAAATGCTCGGAGTAAAACTCATAGAAGCCACGAAGTAAGTCATTCAAAGGCGTCCTCACCTTTTGCCGGTTTTCTGTGGACAGAAACCCAAAGGCAAAGGTCTTGTTCTTCGGAGTTCGGTGTAGAGCTTGGTGAGGTGACAGCACATGCAGGGAGGGGAGGCCATGACAAACTTGAAGATAATATATCATCATCAAGGTCCATGTGTAAGACGAAATGAATCCATTCTGCACCTCACCAATTCTGCACTTCTTTGCCCACCGCTTGATGACGATAGCCAGCACATTCAACTTTGGGCAGAGACTGCCATAGCCTCGAAGTAGTACTGTGTTGAAGACAGGCAACACATTCTGGCATGTGAGATCGCATTGCACACCCTGGATGAGCAATCGCAGCAAGGGAATCTTCATCTTTTCCCTCAACAAGCTTTGCAGGACTTTTGTGTCGGGTTGGCGTTCGAGTTTTTGCTTTAGACCGCGGAGTGCCTCCAATGGGGGCGGTCCTCCATTGGGAAAGAACAGCACCACGTCCACATCTGAGCTGCCTTCACCTAGTCCTGTCACGGAAGAGCCGAATGGGATTACCTCCACATCGTGATTCGACCACCTGCTCTCTGCAACCTTCCTCACCACGGACAGCGCATGCTCCTTCTGCTGCAGCTGCCTTGCCGTAGGACCCTTCTTCAAGGCAAGGCTGAACATCTGTGCCTCCATGGTCGGTGATGCTGGCCTTACGCTGACCAGCTCGGGGACAGTCCAGAGGAATCCAAGCAGCGACACCAGGACTAGGACGCGGTGTGTCAGTCCGGCTGGCATTTCTTTTTCAGTGTCGTGAAGATCACTCTTCCACCCGGCAGGCAAGGCAAGTGTCAGAAGCTCCACAATCTTATCACACAGCCTTGATGAAACCGAGATGGGGCGCTACTTGGGCTTTAGAAACGCGCAATGCCAGGAAGGCTAAACTCAGTCCTTTTCGATTCGTTCAGGGTCGACTTTTTTCCAGGGTTTAGGGTGAACCTCTACGGAAGTCCTTGATTTACTGCTGGATTCTGTGCATATCGGACATCACTCTTGCTTCATGGGAATTTGTCCTTTGGGAACACTCCGGAACCCGGAACTGTCAAGAACTCGAGTTTTTGAGCCGAAAGATGTTCATTGCATATGTACTTAGTAGCACTTCTCATTGCTGCGGTCACGTTGAAGGACAGCGGGGATCTCCTTCAGCAAAACGATTTCTGAATTGCTGTAACGATGGCCACAAAACTCGCAATGATGAAGCTTCAGTTTGCCTCCTCCATGTTGCCGGCCACAGGGC
The DNA here is from genome assembly GCA_905221605.1 of Symbiodinium natans. Taxonomy (NCBI): domain Eukaryota; class Dinophyceae; order Suessiales; family Symbiodiniaceae; genus Symbiodinium; species Symbiodinium natans. The sequence continues at coordinate 152,506 of CAJNDS010002152.1, forward strand.
GCACTCCATGGCAGTGGCAGACAGTGCGGAGCTGCACGCCTATGTGCTTGTCACTACCATATGCTGTCAACGTAAAAGCTGGTGGTACTGGCTTGAAGGAGATGCGAAAAGCCAAGCCAAACTTGAGTAGAACGTAGGTCCTGCAATGCGAATGTTCGCTCCTCTCAAGCGACGAGCCTTGTTCCACCCCATGGAATGCGGTGGACATGACTTGCCATATTGGATTGCTTCCTTACGTAGACTTCCTTCACACACTGCCGACAACAAAGCATCAGATTCGCTTTTTACAGGTCTTGCGGATTGACACGGCCAGAATAGCCTCTTCCATCATCTCCGCGATCGTAGTATGAGTTGTGGCCATAGCCAGTCTGGTATTCATCGGTCCGATAGCTGGAGCTGTGGAGGCCGCGATCAGCACTCCGGTAACTATCGTTGGCCGGAATGCCGTAGCCGCCGTGGCTGCCGCGGCCTGCTTGGTCAGCGTAGCTGCTGTAACCCCTGGCCTCTGCCTCGCGATACGAGTCGCCGTACGTGGGCTGTGTATTGCCACGATAAGCAGGAATGACGCCACGTGACATATGCTCAGAAGCCCTGTACCCGTCGGCAGTCCCATATCCACTTCTGTGAGTGTCAGAACTGCTTCGATGATGATCATATGCGGCAGGACGACTGGGCTCACTCCGTCGGTACCCGTCATTGTAGTCGCGCTGGCCTGTGTCAGATCTGTGAGCTCGTGGGTCACGGTAACCATCATCACCGCGGTGATGCCTGTCAGGCCTGCCAGAAACATGCCACAACATGCGACGACAAAGTGACCGTTGTTAAGTGTCAGCGTCTTGCACCAACATACATGGAACACCGCATGCTCCAACTTGAGCACAGCTTTACAGAGTGTGCTAGTCTCATGTGCACTCCGTGTTTGGGGTTAGGGCCCCTAGGGCTTGTGGCCCCTGTATTGCTTGGTCGTCTTCGAGCCGCCCGACCTAATTCAAAACTTGGACGCGCTGCCTTAGTAGCCTTAGTAGTTGCACGGGAACGTCCCTGCAACGCTGCAATGTCAGGGCACTTCTCTTCCCAATCGCTTCAAGATTCAAACCTGCCTTGGTGGCGGTGTTGGTGGCTTTGGCGGTTCGACCGGCACATCGCCTGTGGCAAAAGCCTCCCCGTGCCGCTCCATTCCAGCCTCGCAAGGAAAGGTTGCAGAATGGGGTTTAGGGCTTAGGGCTTAGGGCTCAGGGTTTAGGGTTTAGGGTTAGGGTTCTTCAGCCACTGCAAAGCGAGAAACCACAGCAGGCCCAAACAAAGCATCAACCGAGCGGCCATGAAGGCATCGAGTGGGTCCAAGTCCTTCTGCTGCCGCCAAGAACCCTTGGCCAGGCCCTTGCCGTAGCCTCCAGTGCTCAAAATGATAAAATTCTGATAAGACATGACAAGAAAGCCCAGCCAGAAATCATGTCGTTTTCTGCGGCCATGTCGCTCGCAGCTGCACCCTTGCCTGAATGGCCAAGTGCCAAGATCGACACAGTGGAAGGAAGCTTACCCTTGCACTACCCTCCTTGAGAGACCTTGTCAGCTTCAACTCGGACAGCTGAGCAAGATGTAAGTGAGCCTGGTGCAGGCATCGCTGGTGTGCTGCGAAGGTCGCGGCCCTGGGTCTGAGTGGCACCAATCGGCGTCCGAAACTCCCTGCCTTTGCGGTCATTTGGCGGGGGACAACAAGACAACAAGCTCTTGCAGAGGCTTCTGCTGGCAGATCTTTCGGCAGGTTCATAAAGCTTCTGCATGAGAACGTGCGCAAAGCCACTGGGAAGTCAGGAAGACAAGAGATGGGCCAGGTAAGCTAAAGATATTTGATAATGAGTCCAAAACCTTCCAAAACAAGTAGTGACAGTCGATGGCCCGAGCGGCCCGAGGTCGTGTCCGTACGGCGGTGGGCCTGACCACCAGGACTGGCACCTAAGTGGCTTACATGATAGAACACGCTCTTCATGTGGTCTGACGAAATATGCACCGGGCCGTACTGTAGTCAATTGCAGGATTCCAGCAGTCGGAGCATCTGAACACTGAAGCTTGCCGAGTCCAAGCCCAAGCAGAGTTCATCTGGGATCATCTGGGAGCCCCACCAGGGCTCTGCAGGGTGCTCGGCTTCGAGGTGTGTGAGGCGGTCAATTCGCGGCTGCTCCGACTTTCCCGGCTGTAGACGCTGGCGGGAGGTGGCTCTCTGGGTCCTTCAGCTTCACGGCTTAGGGCTTAGGGGTTTTGAGCCCATTGGGCTCTAAAACGCTGCAAGAAAGAAGGCCCGGATGGGAAAGTTTTCGCCATCCTCTCGGAGGCTTTCGAAGGCTTTTGGTTTCACAGATTTCGGACCCTCAAGAGCCTCAACCCCCCTGAGCCCTACTCTAAGAGTAGCCCAGATGCTTGCCACACCGGACCGCTGGGTCCAATCAAGGTTGCGGGTCGCGGTACGATCTGCGCCCAGAAGAAGGCAGACACAGAAGCGTTCAAGAAGAAAGGAGAGAGGGAGCGAAGCAAACGAATATTTGTATACCTACACATATACCTTTACATTTACATTATATGCATATATACACACATGATCATGCCTCCCTGCCCCATGGTCGAGGGACGACTGAGACTGACACGCGCAATCCTAATTCGCCATGAAACCTCTACCTCAATCCTCAATCCGATGATGTGGCGGAGGTGCTCTCACAGTACACTTGGCTCTCCATGCAGTAACATATTGCCCCGCAAGGTGCGGGCACGTATCCACACAAGCGATGGACATGAAAGTTGTTCTTGGTGGTGGTGGTGGTGGTTGTGGTGGTGGTGGTGGTGGTGGCGGCGGCGGTGGTGCTGGTGGGTTGTTGCTTGTTTTCGTTAGCTGTTGGTTGTTTGTTGTGGTTATTGTTGCTCGTGGTGGTGGCGGCGATTGTTTTCCTTTTCTGTGTTGGCGGTGGCTGTTTCCGTTGCTTTGGCTGTTGCTGTAGATGTAGTTGTTGTCGGTGGGAGTGATATTGTTGCTGGTGCTTGTGGGATTTGGCGTTGTTGTTGGCGGTGGTTGTTGGCTGTTGGTTTGTTGGTCGTTGGTTGTTGCTGTTCTTGTTCTTGTTGCTCCTCCAATACCCGGCCCCTTTCGCCCTCCCGAGAACCCTCCACCCGGCGCCCATACTTATGTCCTTGTCTGCTTCGGGCATAGCTGGCTGTGGGTGAGCGGCCCGATAATTGTTTCTGAAAAACCAGATATGAATAGAGAGGGATAGAGGGAGACAGACACAGAGAGAGAGAGGGAGGTAGCGAGAGAGAGAGAGTACCTCGCAGCGATCAACCTTGAAATCGCATGACCACAGCATCTGTACAGCTGCGGCCCTGAGCCCGCGACCGGCCCCGTAGCTGCGCTCATGCTGAGATTGGCCTTATAAACGTGGTGTGACAGCGATGTGCTCACACGTTGGATCACGCAGCCTCTTGAGTTACTCACAAGAATTCGAGGGCCACGCTGCCAGATATTCGGCTTCCAGTCGCAGCATGGTTTCGCGCGTCGGGCTGACTCTGTCCTGAGCTGTGCCGCAAGTGTGTCTTTGGCAAGACTGCAAGCATATTTTTCAGGCAATGCGGTTCATTTCAAGTGGCTGCTTCTGTCTCCGCGGTGTTGAGAGCTGTACCCATCCCGTTCAGAATGCCGGTCTGGATATCTGTCCCTGAAGGCTGCACAGGACATCAGGAGACCCAGGCCGGATATAGGCTGGACACAGGCGACACTACAAGAGTACTACACTACTTGCTTAGCACTTGAGGCTTGTTCGAGATGAGGATCCCTTTTTGGCGCAAGCTTTTTGCAAGCATCGATGCAAGCACACGACCTGGCCTTTCGCGCTCACTGCGCTCTCGCGGATCACGACCCCTCTCATCGCGTGCAGCCCAGGAACCTGAAGCCAACGGAAAGAGCACGTGCACATGCACATGACATCAATGTCTTCAAGCGTGCTGCACTTTCTTGTTGCCCCATGTTGCCATGCTTCGAGGGGCGTCGGGCAGGGTCGCGTCTGTCTCTTTCCCGATCACCACCACGCCTGCTGCATATGTACTCTGCCTATTTGCATGCATGTGTGCATAATCCGGCTCGCGGTTTGCAACCCTAGCCTAGAATCTAAACCCACAACCCTAACCCCCGATCCCCTAACGAAGCCCTCAACACTAACCCTACAAAGCATGCAAACCCTAAAACCCTATCCCTAACCCTCAATCCCCAAATCCCACAACCGCAGAGGGAGCCTGAATCATGTATGCATGCATGCATGTACGCATATATGATCCCGGTTCTCGGTTCGCCACCCCCCCCCCCCATGGTATGGTCCCCCCCCCCCCACCCACCCACCCCCCCAACCCCCCTAAAACCTAAACCCTAAACCCTAAACCCTAGAACCCTTTTTGCATCCAGGCCTCTTCGAACACTGCCGGGAAACACCAACTAAGACACTGAGACACTGAGGCGGAGGCAAGGTACAGCATTGACTGACTGTCACCCACCCATGCAAGAACAAATGTCTCGCACGCGCCCATCTGAAACAACATCAGGAAATACCAGACCCGACATTCAATCATCTTGACTGAAGTCGACACAAGCGAGATCAGGCGAACACTCACTAGAAGCACTCAACCCAACCTGCAAATCCATCGCCATCGAATGGTTTCTTCGTAAACCCTAAACCCTAAAACCCTAAAACCCTAATCCCTAAAACCAACCCACAACCACACCACAGGGGGGGGGGGGGGGGGAACCCTAAACCCTAAAAAACCCTAAAACAACCCTACACCCTAAACCCTAACCCCTAAAACCAACCCACAACCACACCACCAGGGGGGGGGGGGGGGACAATTGGGGGGGGGGGGGGGGGGGGGGGGGGCAGGCCGCACCCGCATCATATATGCATAATGCACTTTGCGTACTACGCAGGTGTAATACATGCCTGCTGAGGTGCTATGCACGAAGTTCTGCATGGACTACAGTGCTAATTATGCATAAACCTGATTGGGCACCGTCGAAACCTTTCGCTCTGTCTGCAGTGAGCATGCAGTCACAACCATGCATGGTTTGGATCAGCAGAGGTCATTGTACATCCCCGCATCCTCCTATGCATCTCTTCCCACGACGAGACAATGTAAGCGTTAACGCATTGGCAACTCGGACATGTGGTGGCCGAACTGCTTGCTGTGCGCACCCACAGGGCGCCTTCATAAACCCCACGAGTCTTGTTTGGGAGACCAGAGGTCAGTACCATACTGAAGGCTTAATGGAGGTTGACCCGGCGAGCCTTCAAAACCGTTATGCTATGTGCGTCTCAAAGTCTGCCGGAGCAACTTGCCGCGAGATGCGCATGGTGAGATGGTCACTGTTTCCAGTACCAACAAGCCGGAAAAAAAAAAAAAAAAAACGCAAGGCCTCAACAAGCCCAAATAGCAACCCTGGACCCCCAAAACCCTATAACCGTAACACCCTAAAACCCTAAAACCCAAAAACACCCAAAAATACCCAAAAAACCAAAAAAAAACAAAACCCCCAAAACCCCCCAAAACCCCCCAAGCCTTGAAACCTAGAACCCTAAATCAACTGTCCCATGCCCCCTGGTTCTTAATAGGGAATGAGAGATTTTTCAACCCTACATATACCCCTTAAGGGATTATCTAGGGCCCTTAGACCCTGTAAGGGTCGATAGAGCACCTCATTCCCTACTATTAAACCCTTTTTTGAACCTGGAAGCTGCTTCTGAGGGCCACGCCAGTCGCTAGTCACTATTAAACCCTTAAACCCTAAACCCCAATAAGAATTGCCCCCTTAAACCCTAAACCCTAATAAGAATTGCCCAATGGCCGTCCCTGCCTCTCCTCAGTGCGCTGGGCCTTGGCGCCAAGGCCTTGGGCGCCCTCCCGGAGTGGCCGCTTGGCAGGGGGCCTCTGCACATCTTGGCATTCGTAGGGTTCGGAGGGCTTCATAGGGCTTATAGGGTTCACAGGGTTCACAGGGTTCATAGGGTTTTAGCGTTTTAGGTTTCATAAGGTTTTTGGGTTTTAGGGTTCGTAGGGTTATAAGTTGTAGGGCTCGTACGGTTTATGGTTTTTTTTTTTTGGGGGGGGGTTACCCGACTAGCCACAGCACTGCAGGGGTCTACTCTTCAGAGATTGGGAGAAATCCCATGAGGCATAAGGGTTTCAGGGTTGAGGGCTTAGAGGGTTGAATCAGGGTCTTTACTTGCCACCCGCACTTCACGCACCCAGGTGCACCCACTCCGCAGGGACAAGCCGAGGTGATCGTGAGTTTCAAGGTTTAGGGTTCAGGGACGCGAGTAGAAAGCCGACTTGAGGTTCCTGCTTTGAGCATCCAAGGAGGTGTGTGCAGTGTACAGTAGTGGCGCAGTGGTCGGCTATCTTTTCCCTGCACCAGCAGCAGCGGCTCGAGGTAGGTGCTCGCTGAGAGGCCAGATGGCTGGAGGCTCTTCCAAGCTACGGGTGTCAGCAGGGTTTTGTTATACTCATACCAAAGGTACCTCTAGAATCTAGAATCTAGAACAGCGCCCCCCAATGGGTGGCACCAGTAGCCTGTATGCGCTACCAGTGCCTCGCCGGAGGCTCATGCCCCGGCTTTGAAGCCACGTAGAAAATCATGAGTGAACGCAAGCGGTCTTCACTACCCTCAGCAATCCCACAACCAGGGCGTACTTCCTTCCAGCCAGTGCCCGCACGCACCCACAGGCGTCTGGTGTTCAACAACTTTGGCAGCAGCTCAAACTCCTCGGCCGCCTCTTTGGACGGCACTGAAAAGAATCCGCTCGACTCCATTGAAAAGCGGATTTCGGCCTCTGGCACGGCATCGAAGATTATCTTCAAAGTGTTGGCAGCGACAATGCGCGAGCCCTTCCAGCAAAAGGAGCGTACAGTTCGCAAAGTTTGCAAAAGTTCAAGACGGTCTCCTGCAACTAGTGCAGCTGCATGATCTGCATCTGCAGCTGGCTTCAGTGATAACTTTCCTCGCAAGGTTAAGGCTTGCAATGAGCTTCTGGAAAGGCTTGCAAACAAGATGCATAAGGCGGCCCAGGACCAAGTGCCCGCTGTCAGCCGCAGCTCTTTCAAGTGCCTCCCTGCGTTGGCCGCGCTAGGGTCTACAAACTTCAAGACGTTCGCCAGATCCTTTGCCTGGTCCACGTCGAAGGCGCCAGCTGGTGACTCAGCTCGAATCGGGCTGATTCCGATGTCGCACAGATGCAGTATCTCAAGGTTTTTGGAGAAGTTCAACACCTCCAGGATCAAGGGGAACAAGTCCCGCAAAGCCTGCGGCTCATAGATTTTCAGTGACAGCAGCGGAGGTCGGCCACAACTTCTTATGGCCGCGGCCATTTCCAGCAACAGCTCGCTTCTGGCCGGACGAGGCTTTCCACGTGCGAGGATGTGCGACAGCTGGTGAGTCTCAATGCGGACATGAAGTGCGAGATCCCCATTTGCAAAGAGTTGCCGGGTTGCACGACACGTCCTGGCCAGGTTCCTTGTCGTCTTGCTGCACAGGAAACCTACGTAACCTCCATACTTGCAGCACTGCATGCCCGCATCAAGCCGCCGACTCAAGCCTTCTGCCATTCTTAATATTTAGGAAAGAAATTCTGTAGCTGCAAGCTGCGAGCCACTGCGAAAACAGCTTTCATGCAGCACATCCACTCCACAGAGTTCAGACAGAATGCACCACGTGAGGCCCTAATCCTCCACCAGCTGCCTGTTCCGCCTTTCCAGCGGCTGCAACTCTTCCTTGCCTGCTTCAGCAAGTTCGGCCTGGCAAAGTGAGAAAGGACCTTGAAGAACTGAGAGTATTCGCTTCGGCTTCCAGCCGAGAGGCCTCTGGAAAAAGAATCACCCCAACCAGAAACTTTCTGTACGCTCCCCCTCCCTCCCCCCACCCTGTGAAACCTGCCCAAACCGCTTGGAGGAGCCGAAAGCCGATGCCGCGTGTTTCAGGGACACCACGCCAACAAAAACAAACCCCTCTGGGACCTAACCCCCTGAAAATCGCTACAGCCGGGGCGGAGCGCGCAAGCGTTTAACAGTTACTCCCTTGTATGAAGATGATGACTCCTTCACCCTAGTCCGCTTCTGCTGTTAGGCCTCTCTTGCCGCTTGCTTCTTCCTGAGTCAGCCGGTCATGAAACACGACGTGACAAAAGCAACTTCTTCAGCACTTACTTGCAGCGGACCTGGCTGCTTCCCGCTCCTTCTCCGCGCCCGGAAAAGACAGTGTCACCGTCTCATCCCCGGCCTGTCAACGTGAGCAGCCGAGCAGCAGACTTGTTGACGACTCCGATGCTGCGACTCACGCACTTGTGTTGGGGACGGTATCTTTTGGAGCGTAGCAGAGGGTTCTTTGGGCCATTGCGGTGCACAGCACTTGAGCTGCACACCCATGCCCTGCGCCACAGCATAAACTGGCATAAACCCCGCTCTGAGTCTCGGAGCTAAATGACATCACGGTCCGGGTCCCACTGAACATACAGGGTGCTTTGTGTTAAAGCCCATCCTGGAGACAGGGACAAATAGCATGGGATGTTGGCAAAACGCCACTCCTCGTTCAGCTCATTCACTGCCCGGGTGACCCTGTGTCGAGCCAGCATCGAGGCGCTCCAGCCGCAGCACTGCGCAGTTTGGAGCGAGAGGTCGACTGAAGCGATTTGCAGGTTGACGCGCTCGATGGCCAAGCGCAGGACTGACGGAGGCACGCACAATTCAAAGTCCTGGCCTGAGGTCGAACTCTTGTACTTGAACTGCTTCCCAAAATTTGAGGACAGAAAGACTACTGAAAGCAAAACAAGACGCGCTTGACATTTCGTTGTCATCTGAGGCGCTAAATCCCACGGGGTAGTGCTCCGTGGAGAAGAAGTCCGCGCCATCATCCCCGGCCATAAGCGGAAGGGCCATGTAAAAGCTGTAAGCACCCAGGCGGCGGATTCGAACAATGCGGAGTTCCAGCAGCAGGGCATCTTCGATATCCTGAGTTCAGGGTAAGGTTATAACAGCCCTCATTATCCAATCTCACTGCTGGCCTGATATTTTTGCGGAATTCTAGGATTGTGGGTGCTGTCTTCAAGTGCAGCTAAGGCCATCTCTTTCCGACACATAGGGCAACAGGTCGAGCGGATCTTGCGGCAACAGTCTGTGCAAATCGAGTGCTTGCAGCTCAGAACCCGCACTTGTGGCCCGCCCTCGTAGCAGATACAGCACTCTTCTGCCAACGCTAAGACCATCCGCAGAGCTCTCCATGTGGGGGAGGATGACTACATACAGTTCGCTGCCATGCTGCTCACTCCGTGCTCGAAAACCCCATCTGTCTCTCACTGCATGCTTGCTCTGCAGCTAGATTCTGTGCTACTGGCCGGATGTCATGTCTTTAAGTACACGTAATGGAGCTCTCTTGACAGCCTTCCGTTTGCGGTTGTGCATAAACGTAACATTGCCATAGTTGTCCGTGCCAATGGCCGGCAGTTCAGGTCTTGAGAAAGGGAAAAGCCGAGGCAGCTACATGACATGTGCACTCTGGTTCGTGCCCAACTGATCCGATGCCTCAAGGGCTTGCATCCGCTCCCGCCGCAGCTGCCTTAGGTCATGAAGTCGATGATGAAATATCCATGACCCGCCCGCAATGAAGGAAGTCAGCCCGCAAACTTTGCTGCAGGCGCCACAAGACGCTCAATCCTAAGCCACGCCAGACCTCTCCCACCGTGCCATTCGGCAGAACCCTGTCGGACGAGGGGCTCTGTCATCTTCCTGAGAAGCTGGGGCAAGTGAAGGGAACCAACACTAACATTGCCATTGCCGGCTCGGAAAAAACACACTTCGACTTGCGCTGGCCAAGACTCAGGAAATACAGCCAGGAGGTGTTCTCCGGGAGTTTGTGCTCCAGCAAGGAATTCTCGAGGCAAACTGAGTCCTGGCTAGCATGCTTTGCGACTGCATGCATGACCCTGGATGACCCTGGCAGTCCCCCGCATCAACAGCTGTACTTTACAAGCCCCAATGCTGCCTGCACCAGGAGAATGACCTCTTCCGCCGTACTGACCTGACCGACATCTTGAATCTTCGGCAAAGGGCCGGTGTGGGCTGATCGTGCCACTGGCAGGCAGCACCTAGAGCTTCCTTTTGGCACGAGCGTTGGCTTTGAGTACTCTTGTGGTACCCAGCGAATTTCAGACTTGTCAAGAGCCAAAGGCATTGAGAGGTCTGGGGTGATTACGAATTTCTGCAGCACAGCATGCGGTCACATTACAGTGAGCCGTCAGTCGGCCGAGTAGCTTGGCTTGACTCATGATGGCACTTGCACTGGGGAGCTTCGTGTGGGGAGCTCTCAGGCGTCACCAGAGACTGGGACGCCGCCCCAGCAAGTTCCTAGAAACCCACAGCCGGAGGCATCTTCCGACTCCAGCGCCTCCTCGATCCTGTTGATCTTGGCATGGCCGTCCTCATCCCCCTCCACGACCTCGACCTGGCTGACCTGTGGAGAAGTCGTGCAGATGCTTCATAAGAACACCCTAAAGCCTAAACCCTAAACCCCAAACCCCAAACCCTAAACCCGAAGCTAGGTTGAACCAAAGTTTCAGAAAGGTCCCAAACCTCCAGCTCCGTATGCTCAGCCAACTGCTCTGAAGGCTCGACTGGGGCTTCCGTGGATGCCTTGGACTCACCATGTGCGCCCAGATCCGTGGCCCTCTTTGGCTCGTAGGTCCTTGATTTAGGGTTTAGGGTTCAGGGTTGTTTAGGGTTAGAGTTTAGGGTTTAGGGTTTAGAGTTTAGGCTATTTTCCCACCCGTTTCGCAGGCGTTTACGGGGGAAAGGTCGGCTGTTCAAAAGCCCAATTCAGGATGACATGATAGGATGTTCAGAAGATGGGACATGGGGCTGCTCTGTCAGTCACACAGCAAGAAAGTAGTTAGAGTATGCACCAAGGGTTTAAGTTTAGGGTTTAGAGCTTGGGGGATCCTTGGTGGTTGCGACTCTCACGACTCGCGCAAGCGCAGGCAAGGTTTCAGATGTCTCGAGCAAGCTGCAAAAAGCGACACGTTGTCCTTGAGGTTTATAGGTTGGGGTGCGAAAACATGCGGCTCCCACTTCCCAAAATCCACTGCGCCGTGCTGTCACGAACGTCCAACAAACTTGGCACATGTTAGCAGCTACAACCTCTGCAGAACCCTAGCATTTCTGAGGCTCGCTGATGGTTTGCTTCCTTGGCAGCCCATGGCACACAAGGTGAAACTGCACAGGAAACTACCACCCAGGCTGGTCGGATACTTGAGCCAGAAGCACGGCTTCATTCAACCGCTCAAGCGGATACAAACAAGGCATAGCGCGGTCGAGGGAGCGTCGGAAGCTGGGCTCTTTTGCCGAGGGCCGAACAGCAAAGTCTTCCGGCTTAAAGCTTTTCTTGAAGTAGCATTTGTAGTAATGGGCCAGGTTGGACCTTACCAGCCGCTTCATGTTTCGATATACGCCGTAATATACGTGCCCTCTTCTGCAGCACACCGCACGCGCGCACGCGCGGCTCTGGGCGTGTCAAACTGAGTCGTGCCCAAACCGATCATTGCCAACTCCCGAGCTGTTTAACTGCCGAAGCTGCTCGTCCAAGACCGCGCCGCCAGTGTCGTCCCGGAAGTGATGAACCAGCAGGTGGAGCTCCACCTGCCATATTCTGGCATCTCCATACTCTCAGCAGGCGCACTGCGGCAAGACTGGGAAACCACTGCAGGCCCCACCCTGGTGCTGAGGAGAAGCCAGTCCTGGAGCTGTGTGAAGGGGCCGTGGCTGTGCACGTGGGGCCGCAACTCTCTAAAACTCAGGAGTGTTTGTTGGCACTGATCGCATCCTTAATCGCTCTCGTTCGTGTTTGAGAGTCTATTTGAGAGGTGGTGCAACAGCGTTTCAGCACGTGCTAGACCCTAAGCTTGCTTAAGTTCTCGATGTGCTGCACAGCAAGCCAACTGGGCCTGTACGAGCAATAAGCCGAAACATGAAGCTGCTGAAGCCTCTTACCCTCAACCCCAGATTAGATCCTCTACCCTACACTTACTAAAAGCCTCATCCCCAATCACAAGAATGCCGTAAGCGTGGTGAGAACGAAAGAAACAGCTTCTTGAAATTCAGGAGGGGCGTTCTTGGAGTTGCCACCTGCCTAGCCGCCTTGCACTGCATCTCAGGGTTGCATTGAGGGAGCGTTTCAGAGGGTACTGTATGTCCACGGAAGCAATTTGGGGGAGGTTTCAAGAACTCTTCCGGTGAAGGCATTCTTCCCCCAATAACGGGGTGTCGGGGTCAGTGGCTACGAGCCTCGTACTCAAAGTTCCCGAAGAGAGGCTCGCCTTCGCCGATATCCAGGATGTTTTCCACCGCAAGGACGTCAAGGTTGGGGTCGATGGATGGCAGCTGGATTCCTTTGCTCTCCTGATCTTCACATAAGAAGCCATCAAACTGTGCCAACAAAACAACTCTGCTCTGTTGCGATTGGTCGAAACTGCTCTATACATATTGCACTACCATTTCTGGCCTTCTCATCCCACTCCTGAAGCTGCTGCAGCACTTGTCGCCACTCCTCAAAGATAACTCAATACTGGCAGCCCTGTTTGTGGCTGTGTCGGTGCATCACCCAGACTCACCGAGCATCATCGTACGCTTGGCGCCATTCGCGAAGCTGCTTCTGCCACTTGGCCCAGTCCGCCTCAGCTCACAGACTAAGCCTTCAGTCGACTGCATTCAGGGTTTTTAGACGTTTAAAAACCCGTTTAGGGTTTAACAACACCCTAAATGCCGGATCCTAGATGGGCCTGGAATGCTGACCCGGGTGTGACCGGCTCAAAGTCGGACATCTCCTGCCATAGAAAGGACGAAAGAAAAAGGGATCGACCTGCCGAATGCTGCGATCCAAAGGTTTAGGGGGGTTTCGACTCTCACACTGGCGTATTTAGTTTAGGGTTTAGGGTTTTTGGGTTTAGGGCTCACCAGAGGCCCAAGGTGAGGCGATCAGTCTTCTTACAAGCTGCGGAACACGTCGCAAGATTATGTACTCACATGCTTGACTTGAGAGAGCAAGAGGCAGACAGACAGAGAGAGCTGGACAAAGAGAATAAGAGCTTCTTCTCCTCCTCCTTTTGCCAGAGTCTGTGTTAGATTGGGGCTCTGAGAGGGCGCTGCTTAAAAGCGGTTGTGGTTCGGGCACTGTCTCTGACTTCGTCCTGCGTCTGTGGCTTCCTCTCACTTCTATCCCCCAGCCATCCCAGTGTTCGTAGGCTGACCATTCTGATGGCTGTCGTGTGCCATCCGGGACACCTGTCGCTGCCCCTCACCTCACCAAGCCACAGAAGCGCAACCCCTACCACCAAATCCTGCAACAGAAGCCTCCCCTCACCATCTGCCGGCCTAACCCTCGCCAGGCCATGGAGAGCAGATGCCTCGACCGTTTGTTAAGAACGTCGCTACGTCGCACAGCTTCTGCTTTCCCCAAGCGACCCACCCAGAAGCACAAAAAACCGGAAAGAGTTCCTGAGAGAGGACCGGTTGTTGCAACAGCATAGACAGGCCTGTGCCTTGCAAAGCACTGAGGCGAGCTGCTCTCTCGAGAGGAAACGCTTCAGGGCGAGCAACTCATACCGCACATACCACAACGGGGATGGTTTAGGGTTTAAGGTCCAGGGTTTCGACTCTCAAACTAGCACAAGCAGGCAAGGCTCCGGTTGGTTCAACTCTGGAGGACACATTGGCCCAGGACGAATAGGGTCCAGGGTTTAGGGTTTTAGGGCGAAGGCAGAACTCTGGAGTGGCCCCGCAGAACGCTGCGCAAAAGGGGCGCCTTTTACATGGTACAACGCGACTCATCCCTGCAGCTGCTGTGTGGAGGTTCTGCCCACTTGAGACCGGCAGTATCTTGCTACTAACAATGAATTGTATGTAGAGAGATGTGAACATGTGCCAGCATGCGGCATGCGTTCCCCAGAACCGCCCTTCGACAGCCACAGGAGATCTTGCCTTAGGCAATTGAGCCCTACAACTACAACTGGTGCGCGAATTCTGCAACCCATCGCGGGTTGAGATCATGTCCCGCATAGCGGGGCTGGTTCTAGAGGTGGAAGTTGCCATCCTAGGTTGCGACATACATGTTGGCATCTCCAGCCAACGCAAGATGGCACCAACTTCACCAAGCAATAGGGAGCACACGCTACGCGTTTGTGCTGGTGGAGGCCGGGAGTAGGCTTGCAGCATGAGCGTGACTTTCTCCCGATCTCAGCGAAGTACAGGTGTCGGTGTTCAAAGCCACAGATGTCACTTCCCGTGCTCTGAGCCATGAGCTTGGATGATCCCAAGGGACCTGCAGCACTCCGGCTTCCCTCTCTACATCGGCAATCAGGACCTAAAACTGGGGCCACTGCAATGTCCACAGCTCTTTTGTTGTCTGGACCTGCGTGTGTGGCATTGGGTGACGTGCTAGCCTTACAGCGAACAACGCCGAACAACGCACAATTTTTGACTCGATGCATCATATGCAGCAAGCACGGTTGCCGCAAGAACGACAGCCATGAACATGTGAACGGCCTAAAGGCTGCTTCCTCAGGCAACTTACTGTAGCAAATTTTCAGCACCATGTACGCGATTTCTTCCAGAGGACAGCAGTCCAGCCTGGTGCATTGACGTTGGCTCGGTTGCGCAGCAGGAGCGACACCGCTCGAGCGTCACCCTCAACACACGAGATGAGTTTCGCTTTGTTTCGCTATACTTTGGCTCTGTAGACAGACGATCTTCTTGCATGTTTGTTCTGATCTGAGCTCGTTGCCCTGCGTGCTGCGCCATGCAAAGGGGCTTGCTGCACACGGTCCGTGGCATTTGGGTCAGCCTGTGTTGTGTCTCAATTGCCATGTGAGTTCTCGACCTGTTCCATGAGGAGCGATGCTAGGCCACTGGCATCACGATCCAACAGAGCCTCCATTCCCTCCATCCATGCCATGCGTGACCTCAGTGCACTGATGCTGGCTCCGCCGACCCAGACTTTGTATTGGAGTCTAAGTCAAAGGCGCAACGTGCAACGCTGTACCACCTGCGCCCATCAGAGCGGAACACTGCAAGTGGCCCTTTCGCTTCTAGCCTCCCAGCGATCCATTCCGGGAGTTGATGTTTGCTCCGGACCTTCGGGTGATTGACATCACACTGTATAACAACCATGCGCGAAACTTACGTCGCACTTATAGTACTATGATGTACTACAATATGCTATCAAGCACGTACCAAAGTAACAGAGTTACCACGTCATGCCACATGCACTGACCCCCAGAGCCTGAGCAGCAGGTTCATGGCCTTATGCAAAGGAGAGAGAGAGAGAGCGGTAGCCGAGTAGCGAAATGTTGTGGCGCCTACGAAGGGCATGTGCGTGTGTACCTTGATGTCTCTGCACTTGGCTGCTCCAGGACAAGGCGGTGCACGCACGATCATTTTCAAGGTCCATGGCTCTTGGCGTCGTGTCGTTGCCATCGTAGCACAACTACCGCAGTACGGGCGCAGTGCTTGCTCTCATTTTCAGCTGGCTGACCTCCGGCGGTTATGCGGGTGTGCAAAATGGCAGACAAATGAAAGTCCAGGTTGGCAAACCCAGCCCCATATATCGTGTACCGACATTGGTGATTCCGGTTCGCAGACCGCTCTTGGCCAGGGTTAGAGTGCCCGTATTTCCCCCAAGTGCACAACGGTGCTCCTAAACGAGACGCTGGTGCATCCAAAGTTATCGAGTCCAGGCATCTAACAAACTGGAGACTATGCACCAAGATTCTGTCGGGGCGGTTCCTGCACCATCCACTGGCCAATAGCTTCCTCCAGGTCATCCAAGCGAATATTCCATGTGCCAGCAGCATCCGGCTCGTAAAGAACAACCTTGAAGCTCGCAGCTCGGATGTGCGAGATGTTTAACCCGTTTTGGAGGTTTTAGGTTGAAGCACAGTAAACCGAGCTGAGCTGCCCGGTAGAATTGCAAAGAGGCCCCAGACCCACCATACCAAAAACCTCACAGAGCAGCAAGAGAACTATGGGAGCATGAGCCAAGCCAACTCCATCGTGGAACGGTGCCCACAGATGCCTGATCAGCAGTTGTGCCGCTCCCAACTCCCTATGCATGTCTGCAGGCATGAGGCTCTTGTACGGTGGCCAGTATCCTGGCAGATGATGGGGCCGAGCCAGACATGCTTGCAAACACGAAGGGTGGCTGGCTTTCAAGCTCCTTCAAGTCCGACATGAGACTCGGCGCTGCCAACGAACTCAATCACGCCTGTTGTATCCAAGAGTATAGCTCTGCAACACTGAGATGACTCTGAGATGACACAGTGACAACAAGTAACCCGGACATCTGTTCAAGCGAAGTGATGCTCCCAAGGCATCAGTGCAACCTTTCAATAGCCTGCGCCCTGCCTGCACCTGGCTGAAGGTAGAGTGTGTTGGCCAGTGCGCCTCCATGTTCCCCTACGATAAGGCGTGCCGATCTTGCCTGTAGGGCTCCAGCTCAGATCGCACGGCGGCAAAATAACACCCAGCTCATCGACCCCACTACAACATCTGCTTCGCATCGCAGCTTCAGAAGATGCCTCACGCACCTGGTCTAAGATACTCATCCGACCTGCCGCTGCTGTGCAAGTGCAAGGCCCCCTCCCTCATGCTCCACAGTAGGGCTTTAAAAGCATAGTTATGCCCTGAGAGCATTGTTTTTTTCGGCCTGAGCAGGTGGACAGCAGCTCTTCGGAGCGATTGGAGGTTAGTAGCACCTGAGGTACAGACGTGGGCGTCATGAAATTGCAGTGACGATGCACCACATCGCCAGGAGGTCATCTGCCAAGCCCCCCTAGTCCCAGAGAGCCGTACGGACTGTTGATTACCGAGGCTGTAGTACTCAGGAAAGTCAAAATGCAGGTGGGACACTTGGCTCGTTAGCGCCAGGGCTGCTTGCTCGTTGATGATTGGACGTCGTTCACTACAGCGCTGCATGAACAGAACCCTCGCCGGCATGTTCACTGTGTCCTGTGATAGAGCGTCGGTCGCACAGGAACAGTCATGACCACCGCTTGACAAGATCATCGCCAGACAATGAATCTTCGTTACTCTGCAGTCTTCAAACCCCTTTGGGGTTTGGGTTTGCTTGCTTTTCCCTCCTCCAGGCCGGCCCGCTTTGCGATCGCGTCCGAAAGCTCATGACCAACCTGCATGTTGCATCATGTTGTCCCGCTTTGCACACACAATTTGGCTAGCATATTGCAGCGGAGCAGAAAAGCAGCAGATTGAGAACTAACCAGATAAACTAGTCGCCCTGCCTGAAAATTGATCATCCGATGCCAAAGATCTGCATCAGGTCTGCCTAGGCTTGGCTGAAGGTGTCTTGGCTCCCCAACCCAACCGCCGACAGCTTCTGCCCTTGGAGGTTTGCTGACCAGGGCACGGTCTCCATACGAGAAGGTCGGCAAAGGGTGCCCATTGTCGGAGAGGCGCCAGAGATGCAGAGTGTGGCCCGGGGCCACACATATCAAGAAACCGCTGGACTCATTGTGATCAGGGAAAGGAATCTCCAATATGTTGGCCTAGCTTTGCTGCCCAAGGAATTCAGTAAAAAGCTAAAGAACAACATGTGCTCTTGCTTCTCATCAGCTGCCATGTCCCAACTCACAAAGTTTTGGGAGCAAAGGGCCCTCTCAACTCCCATGCTCTCCAGCAGATGGGTCTGCGTTGAATGGTGAGTCAAGAGCTTCCTCAGATGGCATTGCGTCCTTTGTATGAAAGTGTGGGAAGGGGGGGGGGGGGTTAGGGAGGGGGGGGGGGAATAGGGGGGGGAATAGGGGGGGGAATGCGGGGGGGGGGGGCACTCCGTTTCGTGCTTCCAAGCTTCACACTGGAGTTTTTGAGGAAGTCCATGGCTGTCCATGCTTGCGGTATCAAGTCCATCAATGAATGCTGATACACCATCCTTGGTAAGGAGGATCTCGGGAGAGCATCTGTTGTTGAGCTTGGCTCTGGTATGCTGATCCTTTCGGTAGCTCCTTAAAGCTCAGGTGCTTTGGAGCATATCGCATGCTGGGAATCACAAGCCTCAGATTGCCACTCAGACCGCGCAATGTAATGTCTCGTGTGGGCGAAGACTTGAGGCACACCTCTCCATAGTTCGATGGCCATCGCAAGAATCATTTCGGGGATGCGCGCTCTTGTCTTGCAGCCAGCACTACCGTGGGACTCTGCCAACATCAACATCAAGATTCCTTTTTTTCTCCTCCCATCTTGAAGCCGAGGCCACAAGCTGCCCTGTCGTGACTTCACAGACCTTTTGCTTGATTCTGTTGACGGTCCTTCCCCACTAAGTCCACCACTCTCCTTGCCATTCATCGGTGTCCCACCCGCTCTCCTGACCTGGTCCCCGGAGCGCCCCCCGCCAAGCTTCCCTGGAGTGCCCACCGCGGCAGGACGAGTCCCACGTCGGCTAGCTGTGGGGATGATCTTTGTGGGGGTTTTTCGGATCCCTCACCCTTGGCCTTAGCTTGTGTCTTTGGGATATTGCAGCTATTAAGCTGGAAGGTTGGAAGGCGCTTTCAGGCAGTTCTTCAAGCCCGTCTCTGGTGAAAGACATCTCTTGTGAACCACAAGCCAGTTGGACAGGCCGCAAATCTCCATCAACCTCGAGAGTGCTGAGCTGATGCCAATCTTCGGCTTCAGGGCAGGCCCCGTCACACCACCTGAATCGATGTTCATCGGATGGCTCCAAGGCAGTAGTTCAAAAGCTTCCGTCTCTTTGCGCCCTTCCCTCACGCCTATAGAGGTGTTCTGCATGCGTCGCATTCGCGGCAAGGCGGAACTTCGGCCAAGGATTCCTTCACATTTGAGTCACTCTGAGCAACTTCAGCGGGCAAAGGTGGGAGGTCACAGGGCACTAGACACTGCCAGATGAAAGCTGAAGAGCCAGAAAGAAATTCTGCCGCCTGCAAACCAAGCGGCGCGTTGATGCATCCGGTGTTCAGTTCTGTCAGCTCTGCAGTGAGGGCTGTCACCGGGTTCACGATGAAAGTATCAGCAGCCTTTCCGCACGCATATTCCTCGTAGGTGTTCAACACGTCCTCGCTTCCTCAGAGCAGCGAGTCACATGTTTCTCCTGTGAGGTCCGCGACCCTGGGCCTATGCGAGTCCTTTGAGTGCAGCCAGAAAACTCGACACCAGCTCTGGAAAATGCCGACCGATTTCGGTGCAGCGGCTATGTTGGCGCACATGCATGGCTGGAAAGTGGCGGATGGCCCGCCAGCCCAGAGGCTTCACCATCTGAACTTGCTTACTGGCCTCAGGTGGATGCTCTCATGACTCCCATGCCTGCGTCGGACAACGCTGCTCTCCTCCATGTCCCCGCTCCTCTCACACACCCACCCTCACTACTCTCTCACTGCTGAGACATGCACGACACTCATATCTTATATACGAGCGGAATTCAACCTGTCGCAGCTGAGCTGCGTTGGTCGTGCTATTCAATTTCACTTGCATCAGCTGACGCCCAAGACTTGGTGCAGCCGCATGGTCGGTCGCACATTTGTGCACCGAGCTCTCAAGCCTGCAAGAGCCCGTTCAATAGCACCAACATTACGATGTACAGATACGTAAAGCATGCTGCTCACTTGGTACGCTATGTTTCGACTGTCCTAAAGCACTCTCTTCGCTGACAACACTTGCTCCAAGGCCTGGCAAGTGGGCGTGTCTCGCCTGAGTGACAAAGTGTGACAAAAACCCTGAGACTTGGACTTGAGTATTTGGGTGCTTTGGGTCTGAACGGTACAAGCCCACCGCTCTCTCCCGGGCTTGAGGGTAGGCTTTTCTCTCTATCTCTCATCCTCCTCCCATCTCCTTCCTTGTTCTCGGGGAATAAAACGGGGCGAACCCGGTTTTAGGTGGAATGGTGACCGTCGAAGTTAGCTAGTCGTTTCGTCTGGCTGAACTGTACATATTGCCCAAGTCAGCGGCAAGTACTCTGATATCAGGCTGCTTGACTTCTAGTAAGCCCGCCAGGTACACCTTGCTTTGCACACAGACATGGGATCTAACATCCCCGGCGGCCTAGAGCGCCGCACAAACTACTAAAAGGGATCTGTTCTAGGTGAGCTTAATGGTTGCCCTTGCTGAAGATACTTCTAAGCGAGATAAGAGGCCAAAGGCATATTCTTCCAAGGTCCGGCCTAGGTTCGGTTTGTTACTAGGCTTGCCTGATGTGCGGTGGTGTGATATTACTGATCGGAACTTCAGAGCCCTGAGAGCCTTAAAACCTTCGGGAAGATGGAGGTATGGCCAACCCAGGGCCAAAGCTGCCTAGACTTGATTCTTGCTTCTCATAAACTCGAGGAGTTTTACAAGCGAGCTGGGCTTCCCAGCATTGGTCCAAAGGTGCGCAGTGGGCTGGCCCCGTCAGGAGCAGGAGCACCAGGAGATGAATCCCTGGCCATACCCGCGCATGAGAGTCAACGGGAGGCCAGGTGCCTCGACAAAGCGAGCAAGGTTGAGCAGCTGGAGGGGTAAGATGTGGCCATGTTCCGGTTGCTGCATTGCAGGTTCAACTCACCTCCCTGGCATACTGAAGTCGAGCAGCGTTTCGAGAACCAGCGAGGGGGGCTGGCGGCAGTAAGCATATTAGCAAGGTGAGCCGACATGGCTGTGCGTTGGCATACGCAACTTCCATCCGATCCGTTCACGCAGTCTGCCGCCCATGTCAATCCATATCATGCGAACCTCTTTCCTGCAGGTCATTTTAGGTCCCTGCGCCCTGGTGCTGTCCCGCCACTGCCAGATGTAGTGCATTCCAGCCCGTGACCGTGCCAACATCCAGAAGGCCTGCTTGCTTGATATTATTTGCATTCCCTTGAGATTTGCGAAGCCTGACTTAGGTTGCTCGTCCATCAACTCAGCATGCTGAGAATGAGTCAACAACAATTTTGACGTTCTGGCAGAGCTGCGAGCCTCTCGCCTTTGTGGGTTCGACCTGAGCCAGGAGATCGACTTCACCAAAGCACTAAGCGTGCGTTCATCTTCAGTGTTCAGAAACGAATAGTCGCACAACGGGGTTGTCCAACACCTTTCTGACGGGTTCTTCGCAGCGAGTTAGTGTACTTTGTTTATCACGAAGCATCGTGGTGATTCTTTTATAAGTAAGCAGTGCGCTTGGCTCTGGCCCAACTCAACCCTTGGTCGGAAAGTTTCGCAGGTGTTCGATGTTCACGCTGGCAGGCGACTGCCTAAACACACGTGACTTAGGGGTTGACTTGTTCTTGCTTATACTCAATTTCCGCTTTTCTGGCTTCACAACCGTTTCGGCCTTGGTGGGCTGTGAGACACAAGCCTGACAGTGACTGCCAGTGGCTTTACCAAAGACTGAGCTCGCCTTTAGAGACTGGAAGACCTGACTGCGACTTGCATGGATGCTGTAGCCGCATGTGGTCTACCATAGCCACTGACATCATCAGGAGGAAGACACCACCATACAACTCCTCAAGCGGCCTTGCCTGCGTTTGCAATCCTGAACAAAAAACAAACAAGCGAACAAGACCGCAATATGCAGGATGCTGTAGGCCTTGGTATGTTGAGAAGTTGGTTTTATGAGACTGTTCCGAAACTGTCACAGAGGGCCGCCCCAGGGTCGGTTCTAGCACCCCAAAAAAGGAACAGGCTGTGGCGAGGTGCTGCAATACGTACATACGTACATGTATATATATATATATATATGTGCACGTATGTATGTGTGTATGTATGTATGTGTATGTTTTTACACATGGCCGTGCAGACATATGAGTATAAATTAATAAATAAATATAAAATAAATAAAGATATAAATATAAATATACATATGAATATACATACATATACATATACACACAATAATTCTACCTAATATACAGAAATGGAAATATGGCATGAGCTGTGCTTGTTTCGAAGGATGCTTCAGGGTCGGGGGATGGGCCTTCACAAAACAGTTCATCAAGGCTGTCTTCGTCATAGGTGCCCGGCGAGCAATCGCAAGACAATGTCGTAGCCCCCCTGTCACACTCGCACAGCAAGCCATTCGCTGCCACAAGCTGAAGGAAGCACTCGCGGCACTTGTCGAGTCCTGCGCGGCAAAATGGATAGGCATCTCCGAGCGGTGCACCTAAGAAGATGTGGACTTCTGCCCAGCGCTGCTGGCCGAGAGGTTGAATTACGAACGAAATAAAAGACG
This sequence comes from Symbiodinium natans, assembly GCA_905221605.1. Lineage (NCBI taxonomy): Eukaryota > Dinophyceae > Suessiales > Symbiodiniaceae > Symbiodinium > Symbiodinium natans. Next base: position 174,776 of record CAJNDS010002152.1, read on the forward strand.
GCTTGGCTGCAAACAGTGGAGAGTGAGACATCTGCTCGAGACTGCCAGGGCATTACGTCGAGGTTGCTTCAACCGCGCTTCTCGCCGCTTGTGGCCACGAGCCTCCAGCAATAAAGCCACCATCTCGGCATTGCCTCGTAAGGAACGTCACAAATGAGTACGATGCGCGAACAATTGGGCAGCTGCTGGTAGCTTTCACTGTGCCACACTCAAAGCACTTCTCAATGCCCCGCCTGCTGCAGTGGCCACAAGCAGCGATGTGTATCCTGGGACATGGCATCGGAAAGGCCGAGAAGCTACAGAACTTCTTTTCAACAACGTAACGACCGTAGCATCACTCAGGTGGTTGCCATCAATGCTTCGCTGGTTCACATCCTGGAGACATGCGGGAGGGGCCCCCTGCTCAAGTTTAAAATCTTCCGCCACATTCGTAGCCCTTATCTCATGTCAGAAAGCCCTATACTGGTCAGCTGTAAACCAGTGCTGTAAAATGCTGTAAACCCCGGTAACCCTCAACCCTCAAGCCCATGAGGCTGTCCACGGCCACGAGGCGCTCTAGCGCAACGGGGTCTTCTTTCTGGAGCCGGCGGCCCTGACAAAGTTTTCGTAAACTCGTAGACAGCTTGCATAGCTGCAGCCCAGGATCAAAGCAAAGTTTCCGAACATCAGGGCCCCCAAAAACCTACTTCCACCGCTTCTCGACCTTTCACCACTGCGCGCTGGGGGTGGGTTGCCTTGCCCGCCAGCCGCAGTCCATATACCTCAGAGCTGCAATGAATGCATGACTGTGTGAAAGTGGGGAAAAAGTAGGGCCTCAGCAGGGTCCTGTTGCCAATGGCAAGTCTGGATGCTATCTTTCTGCGTGCCATTTCATTCAGAATAACATGACCTGGCTGATCCAACATGTCAGAAGACCCTAGAAATGTCCAACAACTTCAGGGCATCCAATGCATCGGTCTAACGATGCTCCAAATCAACATCTCAGAAGCCTGAGCCTACCTGGGGGCGGGGAAGGAAGGCTAAAGCTGCTCGGGGGGCGAGCTCGTCTAGATGGTGCTCTTCCTCTTCACACTGCAGAAAGCAGTGCGTCCAGCAAGACTGGCTCTGGCCTTATTGAGGATCCCTGGACATGCTTCCTCGGCCCCCAGCACATGGGATGGACTCCTGCGCACGCCTCATGGACTGAGCGCCCTCCTCCATTTCGACACGGACTGCCTCAAGGGCCCGAGGGCCAAAGCCATGCCGACATGGCCCTCTGCTCTGCAAGGCCAGACCTGAAGAAACTCCTCATCCGGCCGGGGGCCGTTGTACTGTATGTACCTTAGATTTCTGAAAGTGGCAGCGAGGAATGATGCTGAATACACCAGCTGCGTAGCCTTCTCTCTTCCAAGGCTTGGACGTGACCTGTGGTGCCTGGCAACAGTCGCATGGACTGTGCACATCACGTAGCTGCTACTGCCTGCGCAACCCTGGGCATGAGATGGAAGAAAGGGCCTCCTGCCATCTCTGGGCCCGATCTGGCTTCCGTGTTCTCTCTAAAGACGAACCACGTTCCTGGCACAGCGGCAGAATCAGCAGCGTGTGGACGTATGGACCCGGCTCCTTGACCGTGAGCTCATCATCCTCACCAGAATAGACGGACAAAGAGCTTGCCTCAAAAAGGTCGGGAAGAATCTCCAGATGGACTCACCCATCCCACCACGAACCCATGATGAACGCCAGGGCCCCAGCCAAAGAGCTTTTACTCCTTAGCAGAAATTGCAAGCATGCCGTTGTTGCATGCCAGTCGCCCGACTCAATCAGTCTGCAACCGAAACACAGGCTCTTCTTAAGCGATCGCTTCGGCGACTTTGACTTGGACTTGGCGGGCATTTGGCTCGAGGCTACTTCGCACTGCAAAGAAGCATTTTAATCTTCAGAAACCCTTGCTCGTACTCCCATACCGACTTCTACAATCATCCCGAACTCTGTGCCACACTGCGTGAAGATCATCTTGATGCCGGGCTCAACATGACACTTACAGTGTTTCATTGGTTGCGTGTGCATGCTGGGTGAGACAGGTCTTGGTTTCGAGCCATGGCATCATTAACGTGAGTCTAGCTGACAAAAAGGCACGTTGCGCAACCGTCTGGCAAGCCTCATGTTCATGCCATGCGGTGCCGAATCTTCAGTTTGCAACGCCCCAGCGCATGCGGCCGCGCAAAGACTGAGCAGTGTAGTCATTATCAATGAAACGGAGAGGGCAGGGGTAGAGCATCATGAGAGCTCTTTGTGCTGGTCTCCTTCAGCAAAGAAGAGTTGACATGAAGCGGGGTAGGTCTGTCTCTTTCAGTTACAAAGAGACCTCCACTGTAAAGGTGAAACTGGTCACCGAGAGCTGTGAAAGATGCGTGCGCGAGCTTCTGCGAGTTCGCCACCTCAGAAACCAGCAGCACCTTCTGCATGGAGTTTCTGACTAGCACGTGCTAGCACCAGAAATTCTGAGGGCGCGGCGGACCTTCTCACTCTCTAGCTGTACCTCCATTCCCTAAACCCTAACCCTAAACCCCAAACCGCAAGAACTCCAAGTTCACTGTGCAAAGCGAAACAAGTCTCCGCCTCTTCGGCCCCCTCGGACTCGGAGAGATCCACTATGCCCTGTGGCCTGAGCAAATCGGCCGTGTTGAGGGTTTAGGGTTTAGGGTTGAGGGTTGCTTTGCCACCCGCACTGCCCTCGCTCTCGCGCGACTCCGCAGAGACAAAGTCGTTGTCTCTCTGTACATCTCTCTGCACTTTCCCAGGGTTTTTAAGGGTTTAGCGTAGGGGGCTGGAGGCGTAGGTTGGAGGATAATTGAAGCATGGTCGTTTTGAGAGTGGCACTCATCCTCGATGCTCTCGGCGTGACTCTCCGCAACACTCCGCGGGGAGCTGCCAGGAATGCTCCTGCTCAAAACTCAAAACCCACACACATACATACATGCTGATGTGTGTAGCCTGTGTGTATTGTGTGTTGTGCGTTGCGCGGTGTGCGGTGCGTGTTCTGTGTTGTGTGTTCTGTGCTTGTGTTGTGTATTGCTTGTTGTGTGTTGTGTGTTGTTTGTTGTGCGCGTGCGTATGTGCAAGGGCGTGTGCACGCGTGTGTCTGTCACTGAGTCTGTGTGTGTGTGTTACATCACTAGCCTTTATCCATGATATCGCGAGCACCATGCAATTCACCACTGGTCAGGCAGTCTTCGTCACTGGCCTGGGCGGACTCTCCGCAACACTTCGCGGAGCACCTGAGCAATCACGCGCAGAGCACAACAAGACTGCAGGGCATCCGTACGTCACTTAATCCAACGTCTAAAGGGGTAGCAACGTGAACAAAGCACGACACGCAACTAGGACGACGTCACCCTCGGGCTTTGGTTGAGGTGCAGGCTTTCCGCAATGCTTTTCGCAGGGCTGGCAGGGCGCCGCGCCTTGCTGTCCGACCTTGGGAAAATGGGAGACGCAAAGTTCCTTGAAGTTCCTGGATGCTGATCCCCGTCCCCGTTGACAAGCCTTGATGCCTCTCAGCACTATTATGTGCCTATGGCAGGCTTACTCTTTCAAAACTCTGGAGTTCACTCGGCATGTCTGGAATGATGAGGTGTAATTAGCGAGCTCCACGACGTTCAGATTGTCGAACCTGTGTTTTCTCACTGCATAAGCGTGTCCAAGTTGGCGATGGTCGGAAAGAAAGAACTGAAGCTCCCACACAACAACGATCTAGCACTGCCTTTTCACTGCGTTGCCTTCCTCTTTCAATCTCTTTCATCAGCTCCTCCAGTTTATTCTGCACTCTCATTGCGTCATTCATTGCGCTCAAGGCGATGCACCTCAGAGGGAAATCTGCTCACCACCACTGCACCCGGGTTTTCTGTGTCTCTTCGTGCACCACGCCGAGATGTGCTACTTGTTTTGTTGCAGGCGATCTGGAAGCAACAACTCCGCATCCCTGCTCGTTCTGCCCGTTTGCCAGGTCGTGCAAGGGAAGCTGCAAGTGTCAGGCCCTCGATCGGCGATGGATTCACAGCCCTTGCGCTGCACTTGCCTTGCGCTGCACTTGGCGACGCGGATGTCCCCTAACATCACATCGAGATTCTCCACCTCGTAAAAGAACTCCCAGCATGTGCAGCATGCTTCGCACGCACATGCACCTGGCAACGACCACGGAGTCTGAGGGCGTCATTTTAAATGAGCATCTCGAAACTTGTTCATGACACATGCTGCCAGGCATCCTCTCTCGCCAGTCGCGCCCCAGTTTGGCAATCGCATTCTTAGATGATGAGTTTTCACGCAGCTTGGACATTGGACGTGCAGGCAGCCATGACAGAACCACCTCCCTTCCGACAGGTCGCTTTTTTTGCACGAAATTCGCTATGTCGGGGTTCTTCGATCAAGAAATGTCAGTGCAAATCTACACAAGTGCGTAAGGCAAGGGCTAATTGACCTTGCTCGGGGTGCAAGTAAGACTATGGTGCATAAGCACTTGGATCATCAAGTATCATGCATTCTACGTGCAGCGCCCGGGGATCATCCGATCTGGGTGCATACGCTGGTGAAACCGGTATTAGCACGCTAGTGTACCAATCCCCTTCTACACCTGCCTTCTACTCATTCTGCTCCATCAATCATCAAGTGAGCCGGGCAAACTGCCATTTGGCTGGATGACCTTGGTGTCCGGAATTTCTGGTGGTAGCGGAGCATACTGAGCAGATCCTCTGGACCTCAAGGAGAAAGTCTTCGTCATGGCTAGTTGCTTCGCTTCCCATTCCTCTTGCTTCTTCTTGGCGGCTGCAACGAAACCTCTTCTAACCGCGAGGCGCACGGTGAACTGCCTGACAATAACGCCAAGCTCTGGACATGTGCGCGTCCTCCTCTCCACCACCTTCATGAACTTGTCACGAGTCAAGAAGAGAACCTCGAGGTAGGTCAGGGCACAGCCTCTGATGTTTCGGATGAGGCTCATATCAGACAGGACGAAGTCCTCACCCCACACAGCCCCGTTGGTGCCAACCCGGTTGTTCAGCGCAACAATGCCCTTGGAGACGATGTACAACACCTGCATGTTGTCGAACTTCTCACCCTGGGCAAACGCGCCACAAGACAGCTCTCGGGAAACGTCGGCAATGCATGCCCTGAAGGGGTCAATGTCTTTTCCTTCTGAGCCCTGCCGATCGATGTAGTCCATGAACTGCTCCAGGAAGGGCACCTTTGAGATCCAGGGAAGGTTGACCGCAGTGCTAATCTCCGACTGCAGCTGCGGACTCATAGCCTCCCTCAACCTCTGGCGGGTGATATAGAGGGCCTGGTGACGATTCTGTAAGAAGAAGCTCCTCCGACGCATCGTGAGGGGTGGATTTGAAGGCACTCTTTCAGACGCTCAGCTCTTTCTCTTACAAGTCTTACGGCACACGAGCACATGCATTCCGAGACGTTGGGGCACACGAGCAGTTGTCCTCATGCGGCAGCGCAGTTCATATGGCAAGCCTTAGCTTCTCTCATGACATGCGCCGGAGTCAATCCGAACCCCCTGTAACCCTTCCCCCCCCCCCTTCCCCCCCGCGCCCCCCCCCCCCCCCCAAAAAAAAGGGCACATCTCGCACTTATCCTGTGCACCCCCAGGCCATCTGCAGGGTGACTTTTTTGCAACAAACAACCTGCCTAAACGCTAGACCCTAAACCCTAAACCCTAAACCCTTTTTAATAAACACATTATAAGTGAATTAAATATGCGACCTGGAAGCCTTGCTCTTTCATCATCCGATTGAGCTCCGTCATCTTCTTCCGGAAGCCCTGGCTTTCAGCATTCATGTCCTTGCGCGGTGAAGTAACAAGAGCAGTGCGTATTAAGGCAGGGTTTAGGGTTTAGGGTTTAGGGTTAGGAAGCACAGAGGTACGCAGGCTCTCGGGCATGCACTCCTAGTGTACCGATGTCGGCAGCATGACACTAGTTTTTGGGGATTACGCCTAGCCAAGCTCGTTCCAAGCTTCACTCACAATGGCACAGACTTCGCCAAGTACGTAGGCCCAGCACAATCCCGCTGTGAGGACAATAAGCGTACACACGCAGCGCTCAATGATGTTCCTTGGGCACGCAAAGGTCAGCTGTTGGAGAAAAGCACAAGCACAAAAAGCACAACTGGCAGATCAAAGTATGTTTCTGCCAAGTCTCTTTGGACCAATGTCACCATAGCCGACGGAGGTCATCGTGTAGGTGCAGAAGTACAGGGAGCTGATGTACGTGCGCATGGGATCGGATCGGGTGTCGATGCCAAACTCCTGGTCTATTTTCTCGATGTCATTGATCCACTGTGGCTTGTCTGTTTCACCGAGTTGCAATGTCATAGCCCATATACAGGCCAGCCAATGGCAGACCATGCACAAGATGAGCAAGAAGCGGAACAATGCAAACTGCTGGTAGGGGATGGAAATGGCAATCTCAATCTTGTGGAGCCAACGCGACGTTTTGAGAATGCGCATCAGCTTCAACAGCCTTAGAGCACGAACGGCTTTGCTGGCCTTGCCCAATCCCACATCGTCCGCCTGGAATGTCAACTCAAAGATGTCGAAAGGAATCAAGGTCAGGAAGTCGAGCGTAAACCACGTCTTCAGGTAGTGCGTGGCAATTCTGCTTACTTTCTGCTCCCACACAGTCCCCCGCGGGGTTGTGCGAGGATACATTGTGACAAACTGCAAGACCACGTCGCAAAGAAAAATGAAGTCTACTAGGGTACTCAGAGTGAGCAAGAGATCCCACTCCACAAGCTCCAGGAGGCCCACCTGGTAGGGGACAACGATTACCACGAAGGCTAAAGCGCACATGGTGATCACCTGCCACGCGGCAAACCGATTGCTCCTCTGCGGATTGATCACGTACCAAGGCTTCCTCTCATAGTTGGCGGTCGGGGTTGTCCGCAATTGTGCGAACTTTGCCTTGAGGATGGCATCCGGATCTTTCGCCGCAAAGGTCTGCATGGAGCCCCAAACACGCACGGGCTCTGTGGAGTCAAGCTCCAGATGGTTCGTATCCTCTTTGCCTGAGGCTCACATGGACCATAGAGAAACTCGTGGCGTTTACATGCCTTTAGATTTTGCCATGTCATGCCTATGCTGTAACGCTGACATGAACTGGCTGTCGAGCTGCTGCCTTTGGGTCGCCGACTCGGTTCATTCTCTTCCGCCCACGGCTTCACTTCGGAGATTTGGCACGCGGCACTGTATGACGACTCACTACGATTTCCCTGTTGCTTGGTAGTATCACCTGTCGAAGCATCTTCTGCCTCTGCTTGAGCAATAGAAATAGGTGAAGTTGGAGATGCAAGCGATGCAACCTCACCTTGTCAGGGAAGCATCGCGGTTATGGTGCACTACACAAGTACCTCAAGAGCACTGAACCTGCACACAACACTGACTCAGACAGTACTTGGAGGCTCCTGGGTACCTTTAAGTAGGGTTCCAAGCACCCCAAGACAGGATATAGCCATAGCTACTCATACCTTATACCTTATAACCCTACTTAGAAGCACCCAGGAAGCTCCAAGTACTACTAACTTGTAGTACTCTTAAGTCAGTGCCTTCTCGGAGCCGCTCGTTCTCGAGCTCGAGGTCGCGCAATTTTGTGGACTGTCGCTCGAGTTCCGAGCTGAGCTGGTGAAGAATGTCTCGCCAACGCTCCGCCATAGGTTCACTCGGAGAGCCCAGTCTCTTCTTGAAAGAGATGTCAGGGGCAAGATCCTACGAGTGTCTTTAGAGCCAGATACAGCGGCATGCGGCAGAAGTCCGTGGCATCTTCTCAGTGCGTCATGAGCTCTTGGCAACATCATCCATCGACAGACTCTCAGCAGGTGGCGGTCAACAAGACTTGAGTGACTAGAGACAACAGTGTGACTTCAGCTCAAGATCTGATTGCAGCTCTGGTTCTTTGGCTCTGGTGGACATCAGCCGCTCAGGAACCCATCACGTAGCCTCCGCCTTTGAGAGGCATAGCTATATGATGCCTCCTCACTGAGCTTGAGCCATCACTAAGTCGTTGAACACGGTCAGTCTGGGCCGGGTAGGTGTTGCAGGAGCTCTGAGACGGCCACGACGAGCTGCTAGGTTCCGAGGGTGCATCATCCACCTGCCCAAGTCAGAACCCCGGGTTTTCGTATGGAGTTGAAAGAGTCCCTACACATCACTTGGAAAGCTCCGGAATTCGTCTGACTTGGGGCAGCATGGGGCAGCAAGAGCTTTTTCCAGCTTGGACATGCTCGCGGATGCGGAGGCGAAAGCGCAAACCTGAGCTGAAGCTGCATGCCACGCACCATCTGCTGTCGGCATCGCTGCTTGACATGGTCATTTCCATTCGAGTCGCGCAAAATTCTGGGTTCACTCCGGCAGGAGTACAATGTTCATGTGCCTGGCTTGTCCACAGGCTGTGCCCACGTGGGCATGGAATAACATGAGATGCTTGCTCTGCGTCTGGACTGGCAGTCATACTAGCCGCACAAGCCGAGAACCAGCTTGACACTCGATGACTTTGTGCACACTCAAACACGCCCAGTGCCTGGTAGGTTGTTGCCTGTCGAACTTCGGCTTTCCCAGAGAACGTTGGTTGCCAGGGATCTCCTTCGGCCTTCAAAGCTCTAGCCAGGTCTGCACCCTTCAACGACACAACCGCTTGATGTACCGAGATTGAGTGCCACTGTCACTACCACATGGTAGGTCAACACCACACCTGGCTCGTGAACCACCGGACGTCGAACACAACCTCAATTTGGACTCGAAGAAACTTCGGGCCCGCTTGCAGACCCACTGCTCCCGCCACCATCACGTTGCCACGTAGGCACTGCACCGATTCTGTATGCAACACAGCAGCCACCTCAGTGAGGACGCCTGCCAACAAGGGCCGCACCGCGATTCCTCGGACGTTACACCCACATGTCGTCGCTGCCAGAACGCAATCAAGCCAGAGTCAGCGGCTAAGCGGCTGGTGCTACCAAGCCCAAAGCCCAAAGCCCAAAACCCCAAAACCCCAAGAACTCCCAAACCCCCCAACATCCCCGAAACCCCCCAAAGCCCCCAAACCCCAAAAACCCTCTTTGAACAGACCACGTGCTCGCGAAGCGAAGCGTCGGAGGTCGGTGTGGAAATGCGGATTGAACCCGAAGGATGCGATCTCCAAGGTGGCCTCTAACACAAATAGTTTGAATATGAACATTAAAGAAATGAACATACAAATGACATTGTTAATAATGAATAACAAATTGAATAGTCATAACATGAGTAGAAATTAGCAATTAGGAAGCTATCTCCCCGCACAGTGGGATGATGTGGGATGTTTAAGACACCGAAGCGGCACAGCAGACAACCCCGTAGGGCTCTCCTGCGCAGGCGCGTACTGCGCGCAGCGTACTCCAGCGGGTTCCAATGCCTGACAGTCACAAAGACGAGATGGCCAGCCGAAATGATCATCAATTGAGCAGGTCGAGTGGGTCAGACAAAGACGAGGTATTCAAGTCGAATCAAGTATGGCGGTTACCTTCCCAGCACCTCTAACAGAAGGACCCCATCCCAAAAACGCGCCCAAAACTCAGATTAGAATCCAATTCTAGCCATTTGACACACAGACGAGCAAATGATACTAACATAGGAACTCTCACCCGCGGCGCTCTGTGAAGGAAGTCGTTAAAAAGGGATAGCGGATAGCGCTTCCGCCCATAAGAAACGCTCCAAGATGATCACGAGAAAGAAGCCCAACAACGGGAACACAAGCGGGAATTGCGGCAAGTGGCTGGAAGGAGTGTGAACTTGCAAACCAGTGAAACATGAAGAAAGTCAGGATCGAGGCGAAAAATCAGCATCAGCCTTGAAGGCATTGGAGATGCTTACCAGCCGATTACATAGAGTAAAGTGAGTGACGGAAGAGCGACATGAACGAAAATGCTCAGGAGCTCATAGGCAAGCTCAAGCCGTGGGCCCTCCAGCCCCAAAAGGCTGCGCAGAAGGGCGGGCCCGCATGGATGCATTAAGTAGAAAACAAGCATGTTGCTTCAATTGGTGTGAGCTTAAGACGCCCTCTTACCAGCCTTACCCTCCCGAAGCCCCTCTCCTTGAAGTGCCTCGTTGATCACCCGAAGCGTCGCCCAGATCGCCTTCTTCGCAAAGTCACGGCACCGCTCCGAAAAGCGCTCCTGGCGCACAGACGCCCTGTTGACTACGTGTTGGCACTGTCATGACAAGAAAGAGGAACAAATGAGCTTAAGACAGTGGCAAGCATACCTGTCTTTTGCTGGATCCAACAGGCCTGCTCGTCCAGCCCATGCCGCAGCCAACGATCGGCCTGAGTGCCATGTCTCCAACATCTCAAGACCCTCGAGCTCCAAACAAATTGAAGCAGGGACCGCAACGTGCGGGATTCATGTGTTGTGGATTGAGACACGACGGCGCCGTCGTGCTCGAGCTGGGAAGTGTATTCTGTCGAATTCCAGCACTTGACCCAAACAAGAGATATCAGAGATCAAAGACTCAAAGACAAAACATGTGCTGAGCCGATATGCTGTTGTCCACGCTTCAGCTTCAGCGAGGTTCAGTCATTCTGGAGGGAAGGGGTGGCCTTGTAAGAGGCCCCCAAACCTTCGGCTGAGACAGGTAAAATAGCTAAACTGTATTGGATGCTTGGACGTCGAATTCAAGGATCCCAATTTAGGCCATGAAGCTCTTGCCCATGCCTTTCCTGGGTGGACCCGTCTTGCAATAACACGAAGAAATGCCCTGGCATGTCCGGGCCCGCGGCAGCAGACCGGTTCCGTGCGAAAGCAAGAACAGGGTAGCTTGAGCGCGTAAAGTCAGACCTGAACGCTTACAGGCCCTCCCTCGCAAAATGTCCATACACGACATGGGCAAGGTACATGTAGAAGCACATGTGGCTTGAACGCAGACTTATGGCACAGATCCAAGCTCGCAGCAACTCCGACGGTGCAACGCAAAGATGTACCGAACGAGTGTCCTTCAAAGCCACGGCGCTAAGACGAACTTTGCACATGCCCGGCACCTCTTTCTTTGTATGTCCTGCCACGGGCAGTTGTCCAAGGAGATCCCTGCCTGAGCTTTCTTAGAGTCTTGGGGCTAAAACTATTAAAGAATAGCACCAACATCAGGGCCATATGTACACACAGATGTATATGTACAGGTAGATACCTGTATCCATACGAACTCTTGCCTATATACATATATATTTATATATATGTATACATACATATCTATACATGTGCATGTGTACGTAACTTCAATGGCTTGCATGCTGCGCGGAGGTACGCAACTGGTGTGCAGCATAGAGGCTCCATGAAAAACTAGTGACAACATCACAAAGATCTGAGCAGAACGCAATATACTGAAACACTACTACGAGTAGTCGATATAACCTAATCATTCAATTCCTAAAACCCTAAACCCTAAACCCCAAACCCTAAACCCTAAACCCCAAACCCCAAACCCCAAACCCTACCTACAAACCCATGACGCAGCCGAGCTCCCTGCTTCTGCACAGTTCCGAAGCCCGGGCCGTGGGAATCTCGGCAGGGGCCCCGGGTTACTTTGTTTGGGCTGGGCGAACGGACGCAAGTCGAAGATTTTGTGAGGGCAATATACTATATAATATACTATAGTGTACTACAATATACTACAATGATGTACTATAATCCCTACTAAGGACTTAAGGACTGTTAGTAGAAAGGGGTGCGGAACTTTAGCCTCGGGGGGCTGGGAGTGCCGAGTTAACAGGGCCAAGGCTTTGGGACCGGTCCACATCTTCCTTCGTCTTCCGTTGGTGGCCTCGGTCTGCCTCTGCGAATCCTATTTGGGTGGTTGATGAACGGTTTAGGATACGAGGGGTACAGTATTGGGGTCCTCATTTATAAGGGGATCCGATTATTTGGGGGTCTATATTCGGGGTCCCGTATTATCGTAAACCCCCATTTCTGGGGGCATTGTGTCTCAGTCTCATCTCAGAACTGCGGCAAGGGTGCAAGAAGAGGCTCTCTGGCAGGAAAGTGTCCAGCACCCGGCTGGGAAGCTGGACCCTGTCCGGATGTCGGAAAGCTGACTTAGAAGGCGATCAGAAAGGAAGGGTCTGGCAGGTCTACAGCAGTTGGCTTCACAACATGTCCCATGTGGGTTGCGGCAAACGACATCCGAGCATGGACTGCACCGCGGCCGCATTTTGCTCGATCGTTTTCTTTCGCGAGCAACGCCAAGACCTGCGCGCGACGTTCGAGGCAAAAAGCCTCCTTCGCTGCCCTCAGACCTTCGCGGCCGCGGCACTCGTCGTCTGCCCAAGCAAAGTCCCCGTGTGTCCAGCGCCGTTCCCACAAGCCCGTGCCCGCGACTGCCATTGTCGGGGGTACGTCCGTCCCATCTGCTCGCGCCACCAAGGAGAAAGCCAGGCTTACCTCAGGCCTCCATCCAAAAGACTTCCAGGCGATGTTGGCCCTACCTGCATGGCCCTGCACCCAGACTCCCCAGTGGGGAAGAATGGCATGCTGCAGAGCCACTCGTTCAGGATGCCGTTCGTCTGAAGGAATCCGCAGACTGGGATGCAAGAAGCCAGGAGAAGGCAGCCGCGTCCAGTTCCTCAAGAAATCCTGTCCCCAGGCGCCTTTCCGCAAGAGGAGGATCTCCGGATGCACACCCAGCCCGTTGGCTGAGGCCAGCATCGATACGCTCGCACTTGCGTCCAGAAATGTCCCCCCATGTTTGGTCAGCAGCTGCGTGGCAGGCATGTCGAGATCTGTCACCAGAACGTCGCAGTCGATCCAAAGTAGCCAGGAATGGGGGCGAGACAAGGCCATGACGGACCGGAGTGCATATGCCCGCCAGTACGCGGGAGCATTTGCATGGGTGAGATTTGCTTCGCCAAATGCAGCCGTGATGCCATTGGCATCCTGAAAGAAATGCAGGTCGTATCCATGCCTGGCAGCATACAGCTGTCGGTTCGCCTTGCTGCTGGAGCGGACACCAGGCAAGTGTAAGCCTGCACACGCAGTAACCACGGCAACTAGCGACTCCTGGCCAGCAGGCGCTGCTTCTGCTCGGGTCGAGAAACGAGTGCCCAGTTGCTGAAACGCAGCTACAAGGTCACGGCCTCTCAGAGGCCACTGAGTGCATTCCCGATGGGCTCTTGTCGGAAGCATTGCAAGCCCAAATTGAATCAGAGCCAGTTGCTGCAGCCCCTGGGTTTTGTTGTCCAGACTTCCAGCTGCCAAAACTTCCGCCAGGCTGTAACTGGCAGTTGCCACCGCCGCCGGGCACTGGCTGGCCAGCTCGAAGCTCTGACCCACCAGCGCCAGCAAGTTGACCAACTGATCTTGTGCAGCAGAAGGCCCTTCCCAGAAGCCCGCATTGCGAGCTTCGAAAATTTCGCCAATGACCCCCGTCCAGTCGAGAGTGGGGCCGAAGCGGTCTAGAGGGCCACATTCGTCAGCCACTGACCGGGCGAAGATTTTCTCATCGGTACAGGGCTTCGTCACCCCAAGCCCTTGGGCTGCGAGTCCGAGACAAATTGCGCACAATGCCTTTCGAAGCTGAGGCATGGGAAGCGATGTGAAGCGAGCTCAATGGCATGAATCGCATCCACTTTGGGTGCCAGGAAGTTAAGTCAGGAAGAGCTGACGAGGCCCCGGATCGTCCATGCCGGCCATTTGCCGCCATCGGCACATGTCTAAGGTTCCTCCAATAATCATGTCAAGAACAATTAGGCGGGCTGTGATCAAGTGCATGCGCTACGTTCATGGTTGTGATGCATGCAGCACACACACACACACACACATCACACGTCGTGTTTCTTGCAACTTCCAGCAGCATACAATAATGGCATGCTCAAGCCCGGGGATCTTCGTCATCATGCTTCGTGGATGTGCCCGCGCACGTGCTGGTCAATGCAACGCCCATCAGCTGACCGGCGCCTGCTCACAGGCGAAGCTACGAGCACCTTGCAGCGATAGCGGCCGATAGCGGACAAACGGCACCCAGCAATGTGACCGCCAGCGCAGCATCCTGTACTTCTACTTGTTCTTGCTTCAGTGCATGCCCCACCGGGCCCCCACCCTTTCCCTGCCTTCTGCGCACGGGGCCAGCCCTGAAGCTTCTCCAGCGCCTCGACGGCGGAAATGCCCGGATCCAGGGCCGGGTGGGCCACGTGGCGAAGCGACGTGTAGACATCCTGGTCCGCAAGATGCCACAAGGCTACACTCATACCCTGTCATACCCCATGCTGTCATCCAAAAGGCATGTGCGCTTTCGTTCGGAGCTGTCACACCCTGCGGCAAGTGAGGAGACCACAAACCACGTGAGGATGCGCTCTGGGACTTCGTATAACTCGAAGATCTCGCGGGTGAAGTTCGCGTGGGCATCCAGGAACACCTGGCATGTTGCTCACTTGATTTGGGCCGCTGTGTCCGCTGTGTGATGACTATAGTCCTGAGGTTACAAGCACCATGGCCTCCCAATCTTCAGCGGTCTCCGCTGTGCGCAAGCCCGCCAGGGACTCCTGAAGACTTGGCCTCTGGGACCTCCGGCAAGGCTCCGACACTGCCCAGCTCCTTGTAGGAAAGGGCGACGATGGCAGACCGTGACTTGAAGAAGTGAAGAAAAGGGCTGCGTTGCCTTAGAGAGCTTCGACAGGGAGGGGTGTGACTCAGAGGCTGCAGCTACATGGCCTACGTCTTAGCCGCCCACTCGCATAGGAAGAACAAGTCAAGCCTCCCGTGGTCTGAGCCCACCTCAGCTAACACAACCAGCGGATGGCGCAAGAGTGTGAAAACTAAGTTGCGGCTTTAAACGGCTCCTTCCTGTAGCACCAAAGCAAGTCACGTTTCAGTCAGCCAAGTTGCCAAAACTATGTCACCATTGGGCGAGTCGGTTGCGAAGACCTGTAGCAGCATGCGGAGCACAAGCTTAGCATCATCTCGTCCACAGCCCTTGTCTGGACGAAGCAAGGCGTGGCCATCGTGGAAACAACAAAGCACCACATGGCATCATGGTAGCCGCTACTTGAACCAGAGCACCTTGGCCAAATGAGATGCCACTGTTCGGTCAAGCAGCGGCAGGCTCTGAGCCTCAGTGATGAGCTGCCCGAGCTGCAACCGCGAAAGTACATTAACTTCACAGAACGACCTGCCATTGCCTACCAGTAAGTGCACTCGAAAGCCACATGGGAAAACAGCATTCTGCATAGCAGCGCAGACAGCAGGCAGGGACAGTGCCTCTTATTCAGCTTCGCAGAGCAGGCTTCGGATAGCGTTTAGTCTTCAACGTGCTCGGAGGGTTGGGCTGTACAAAGCTCTGAGCATCATAGCAGGCAGAGGGAGGATGCGCAACGCAAGCTTTTGGGTTCAATCACCCCAAAACTACGTGAGAAGAACATTGTGTGCAATTAGCATCAATGCGTGCACGCTCTCTCTTGCGACATTGAACTTTCAATTCAAACGCTGAGGCACGCTTAGGAACAAGCTGCCGCAAAGCAGCTGAGATCGGGGAGAAGACGACTTCAATAGGAACGCTAAGCGTGTTAGAGCTGATGCTTTATTTCCGCCTCTCATCCTGCTCAAGTGGCCAAGTGCCCACAGATCCCGACCCAAGGGGGTGTCTGATTCAAGGTATATTCATGACATGACTTCAAGTCCTGAACACTACCTGCAGTCGGGCCCATGAACTCAGCCCCATCCGAGCAGATCCGATCAATGCCTGGCCTCAGATGGATTTAGGTATTGAGGTGGCAGGCTCCATGTGATATGATATCTGCTGGCCAATAGCCCAAACTCAGCGATCAACTGTTGTCAACTGCAACTGTACCTGCCGCCCTGGTAGGAAACTGCGCCGGCTCCACTGTACTCTGTACCCGACACTACGACACGTCGAACATTTACCCAATTCTGAATCTGTCAGGCCCCAAGATTTGAATGCCACAGATGTCAGAACCGGGCACAAGTCGATGAAGGGCACACAGCAATAGATTCCTACGTCCTGTGATCAGGGCACCGGCCTGAGGCACAGTCGGACACGGCCAGCACCGGCGAGCCCGCAAACATCCGCAAACAGATGCAGCAAATGAAGTGACACTAAAGTGGCTGCAGTAGAAGTAGCAGCTGCTCGTACTGCTTCTTAATCATTATTTCTGAAGAAGGCAAAACCAAATGAGGGCGAATTACTGAGGCTGGCTCACCGGCTCTGACTCGGTGATGCGGTGAGATTTGTACAAGTGCCAAAAGACAGAATGGATCAGACTGGTCAGCTCCAAAGGAAACCACCCTTTTCCCTTTTCTGCGATTGCAAGTCTGATTTGCAGGTTCTGGAGCTGGCAGCCTGTGGCATCAATAGTGCCCTCCAAGAACTCAAGCATTGAGCAGGTCAGACAGCACTCGTCGTCTTCAAAGGGTTTATTTAACCTGCTGCAGCTCCAGTCTCGAGTGATGTGGGTTTCACCTTAGGAAGGGTGAACCTCTTCATGCTGCACAGTCACATGTTCAGAGGCGCTTACCCACGGATGCGCGTTGACCATGACACTTTGTCATCCTCTCCAAGTGATCTGGCAAGTGACTGCTCGAGGCCCTTGAAGGGATCCTCTTTGTCTCCCTTGCCGCACTGCTCGTGCATTCTCTTGGCGTCCTCCTACGAGCGGCACACTGATGGCAATTGCCATGACGTTGACGCTCGGAGAACCACCACAGGCGCACACGCACACACGCACACACGCACACACGCACACACGCACACACGCACAGACGCACAGACGCACACACGCACAGACGCACAGACGCACAGACGCACAGACGCACAGACGCACACACGCACACGCGCACACGCGCACACACACACACACACACACACACACACACACACACACACACACACACACACACACACACACACACACACACACACGCACACACGCACAGACGCACAGACGCACACACACACACACACTTACTTGAGTTGGAGTCAAGTTGACAAGAAAATGTGCAGAACGGAGCGGAACATCTCAAAGCAGGTACGTAGGGGTGGCGTCCCACCCCTATATCACGGGTCAGGATGGGGGTCTTCATTGGCACCTGCCCCATTCCTTTCCCCAGGTGCCCCCTGCTGAGAAGAACTTGCGAATCGGAAAACACGCGTTCAAAATTTGGAACACGCACCGAAGCTTGTCACAACACGGCATTGATCAAACATCTGCTTCCCTTGGTCCCAGGGCATCCCACACACACACACACACACACACACACACACACACACACACACACACACACACACACACACACACACACACACACACACACACACACACACACACACACACACACACACACACACACACACACACACGCACACACCCACACACACACACACACACACACCCACACACACACACACACACACACACACACACACACACACACACACACACACACACACACACACACACACACACACACACACACACACACACACACACACACACACGCGCGCGCACGCACAGAGACACACATAGAGACACACACAGAGACGGACACACAGACACACAGACACACGCAGACACACTGACACACAGACACACGCAGACACACTGACACGCAGACATGCAGGCACAGAGACTGCGGCACTCAAGCCATGTCCTGCACGGCGCGCATCATCTGCCTTGGCAACCGACAGGTTGTTTGCGCAACCAAGATTTCTGGTCGAGCTACATCGTCGTGCGGGGGAAGTCGCTCGCGCTGCTGCTCAGGTGTTAGAGCGGCGACCTGTGCAATGGCAGCAGAAACCATCGCAAATCCTTTTTTGAATATGAATACTGCCTGAATGATTCTGAATACGAATACTGACAGCCCAAGTCCTGGGCTGTACTCTGTGTTGGGGCAGCAAAAGCTGCAGCTACTTTGTCGGGCAGCTGGACCCCAGCTGTGCCATCCGAATGACCTGCGGTTTGTTTCTGATTCTCGCACAGGACGTCTTGGAACTACAAGCACGGCCTGGGCAATCCCTAAACCCAAGCCCTAAGCCCTAAGCCCTAAACCCTAAACCCTAAACCCTAAACCTTTTCCTGCCAAGCGGCTGACAGGTCCCGAAGCACCAGTCAAGGGATCGAAGCTGCTGAGTAAGTCCTCAACCCAGACACCCCAAAAGACCTATCCGACATCCAACAAACTGGTATAATAGTATTATAGTACAATAGTATAATGGTATAATAGTATAATAGTATAATAGTATAATAGTATGATGGTAGAATAGTATGATAGTATAATGGTGTAATAGTATAACAGTATAATAGTATAATTGTATAATCATACAATTAATAGTACCATACAGCACCCGAATGAAAAGTGCCTCTTTTGCGCCAGGGTTTCTACGCTGCTGCGCAGCACAAGCAGCGCCAAGCGCTTCAGGAGAGACTCAAGTCCCCAAACGGGATCCGGGATGCAAATGCTCCTAAATCAAACAATAGCTCTGCAGTAAGCCGCCGCTGGTCAGCAATTTCACAGGCACTGATCGCGGCACTGATGCCAGTCGCATCCCTTTGCACTGTCGCCAACTCCATGCCTTCAAGAAGGGCCAAGGATTGTTGCCACTCAGTGCACACGGAGCAAGCCCCAATACCGCTGTTGTAGACCATATGGTTGGCCGGCACCCGGTTTTCGCCGAGCTGGGAAAGAAGCCCCAAAGCTTGTCTCCATTCCTTGCCCCTTTCGCAAGCGGAGATGGCTGCGCTGTAGGTGACAACGCTGTACAAATCTTCCGCCTGAAACTCAGCGAAAAGCAGGAGGGCAGCTTGCCAGCGCCCTCCCTTGTCACAGGCACTGATAGCAGCCGAGGCTGTAACAACCGTGCGTCGCACCCGCTGTGCCGTAAGCTCACGGAGTAAACATAAGGCCCGCTCCCAGCAACCGGCCTTCTCACATGCGCTAATAGCTGCATTGTATGACAGTGCGGTCGGGCGCATGAGGTGAGCGGCGAGGCTTTCAAGCAGTGCCACGCCTTGCTGCCAACGGGCACTTTTCTCGCATGCACTGATTGCTGCATTGAAACTGGTCAAATCAGCCTGCCACAAGCGTTCATGACGGTGGCACTACAAACTACACGAAAAAAACCGCCCTAGCTCACCCTGAGCCTACCAGATTCACACGTGCCATGTCCAAAAGCAAGAACCAAAAGTGGCCAGAAATGGAACAACTCCCAGGCTATGTGCTCTGAAACTCTACTCCAAAAGCCTAAGCTTGAAAGTAAAACGATCAAAATCAGCCTCCAGCTCCAAGACATGCAGCTGCGAGAGCAACGCCAAAGCTTCTTGCCATCTTCGGCCTTTCTCGAAGGCGCTGATCACGGCATTCAGGGATATGATGTCTGACTCCAGGCTCTCTGCCACCGCCTGATGAAACACCGCCAGTGCCTTCTGCCACTGCGTGGCCTTACCACAAGCACTGATCGTAGCGTTAACGGTGATCACATTGATTTGCAACTTCTGTCGTTTCATGCCATGTAATAGACACACCGCTTCGCGCCATCTTCCCACCGTCTCGCAGCACTTGATAGCTGCCCCATACGTGATGAGGCTAGGTCTGAGTCGATGCTGCTGGAGGTCGCCAAGGATGTGCAGGCCTAGTTGCCACTGCTCGCCCTTGTCGGCTGCCAAGATTGCTGCAGACTTGAGCGCCACTGTCTGCGAATCATCTTCTACCTCTGCGCCTGTCAGAATCGAAACTGCATGCTGCCACTGCCTGCGCTCTCCCAAAAACGCACCTGCGGTGTGTAGAATTCCCGTGCGCTGACCCAGGCCATCTTGCAAGATACTTTGCTGCAGCGCAAAGACCACCATCAGCTGTTCCCATTTCTTGCCGATCTCCCAGGCAGTAACAACTGCTTCAACTTTACAAGCATCAAAATCAGGAACTCCTCCTTGCCACTCCAGCTGCGATATCATGCACAGCATTTGCCGCCACTTCTTCTGCCCTTGCGCTGCCGCAATTGCTGACTTGTACAGCACACAATCGGCCTGCAGCTTTTCGTCCACCAGGTGATGAAGCATTTGCAAGGCAAGCTGCCACTTCCCGGCTTCGCTGCATGCCTCAATAGCTGAACTGTAGGCCACAACATCCAGCTGTAGCCGGACAAGAGACATATGCCGTAACAAAAGAAGGGCCTGCTGCCACTGCGAAGCTGATTGGCATGAGCTAAGAGCGCTGGAGTAGATGACAATGTCCAGCTGCATGTGGCTTGACTGCGCGCTGCAGAGCAAGGAGATTGCCTGCTGCCACTGGCCACCTCGTCTGCATGCATTGATGGCAGTGCTACATAGTATCAGGTCTGCCACCAATCGCGTGTCTGTCAGGTCATCCATGAGTTGCAGAGCAGCTGCCCAGTGATGCCCCCGTGCACATGCAGTCAAAGCCATGCTGTAAAGTTTCACATCTGCCTGCTTTTCGTCCCGCAGCCTTTGAAGTACGGACACCGCCTCTTGCCACGTAGCGAGCCTTGCACAAGCTTTCAGCCTGCTCATATACCGTCCAACCGAGCCACATTGCTTACTCGAGCGCTTCGCCATGTACGTCCTGCCCTCCCCAGCCGGCAGTCAAATCTAGCATCTCTCCGTGACAGCCAGCTGCTCCTGCGCAAGGCTCGCCTGTACAAGGAGGCCGAGCCTATGCAATAAAACTTCACGTCATTGAGGCAAGTCACCTCTGAGACAGGTGAGCCATGAGCAACACCTGTCTCTACGGACTACAGGCTACAACCAATTTCTGGATCCACAAAAGCTGGCGTCAATGGCGTCTAGCGAGTACCTAATGGACCCGAACAAGCTCTTGGGCCACCTGCAGACAGAGGCCACAGTCAAATGCATGTTGGCCCTGTCCTCAGCCTCGCGCTGCGTCGCCTTGTCTCCATGGACTGGGCTTTTCGGATCGAAGCACATGAGGTCCTTGGTCCGACTTGGTCCCTGCCCTATGCCCTACATGTGCACGGTACCTGCAAAAGCATGTCGCAGCGTGGAGCCGAGAGCCCTACCTGGGCCATGGCTACCACCAGACTACAGGCGAAGGGACTTCTGCTTTTGACAGCTGACGCGGCTGCTGCGAATTCGGCATGCTAAACATGCTAAACGCGAAAGCTCTCTCCGTACCTTTCCTCCGCATACAACCTGGCAAGGATTCGCGGTGAGGTCGGCACGTCTTGCGTGGTGTGCCTGGGCATAAAGTCTCCAAGCCTGTAACAGCCCTTGAAAGTCTGGCACCATCTTAGGAGAATTGAGAGCATGGCCACCCATAAAGCTTGGTGAAGACGAAGTTTGGTGTCTTTCGACGGCTTCGCAAAGATGCCTCAATGTGCCAAGTCCCATCCATGGTGCTTTGAATGAGCTCTGCCTGTTTGTCGGCTGGACACGCTACAAAAGTAGGTGTGCCAAGCGACCAGCGAGAACTCCAAGACTTCTTCGGAAAGAAGCCTGCTGCCAGCACACCTTGCACGAGGAGCACCAGAGTCACTCGTCACTAGCTGCTTATTTGGAGCTTCATTGGGTGCCTATAAATGGGGTTCAAAGCACCCCAAGCAAGGTCATAACTCCAAGTATGTGTTATGTGATGATTGTGATGTTTCCTCAGGGGGCCAGGCAGGCCTGGGGCACAGAGTCGAGGCCTGCCGCCGAAGGCGTGCACAAGGCGAATGCCTGGCCATCTGCCAGAAGGTCGATCACCCTTTTTTGGATTGAGTTACCTGGGAAGTGGGGGGCTTTCTATAACTATGGTGCAGATTCTGCATTTCTTTTATGCTGAGCCGGTGCTCAACAAGAAGCGCGGATAAAGGATACCGCGAATCGTTCGCGGGCCAGCCGTGGATCTAGACTGGGCTGGTGAAAACGGGGGGCATCCTGCCGAAACTATCCTGTACAGACTTTGTCGAGAAGGATGCTGAAGCAAATGCCGAGAATTCATTCTTCCGGCCATCTCACAAACTGTTCTTCTCAATCTCCGTCTCAAACTCCTGCTGTGTCGGGAAGACTCCAAAGTACAGGTCCCGATCTCGACGGATTTCCTGATCAGTCAGCAAGATGCGACCATTCAACCATTCAAGATCGAGGCATTCTGATAGCAAATTTGCAAGGAGCTTCAATGATTTTTGGAAGTTTCAGGTGTGTCTTTGGACGACTGACGGCCAAGATCTGCCCGAGGATCTGAGAAGGAGGTCAAACACGTGGTCAGCAGTGTCTGCAGCGGGGGCTCCGCCAGCCCCAGCTTGCTCAAAAGCGTCCCTGCAAAAGAGGCCTCGGGTATGAATCCTACGACTCCGACGAGAAAGAGAAAAACGAGCCCAAGATGTTTCCAGTACTGCCGGAAACAAGGCGCAGCCCCGTAGAGGGCACGCCGCAACGGCCCAGCCGCCTCTCCGGGGCCCAATGACAGGTCCAGCAGGGCATGCCCCTCCGGTACCTGCGGAACAAGGCCGAGGCTCAAGCCTGCGAGAGTTCAGCATAGGCTTCAGCACCTGCTTCTTGGAGTAGAGGACTAGAGCCTCCGGTACGCTGCGACCGGCATCGGCAACTTCTTTCCTTAGCAGCCGGCGACGGCACAGAAAGTGCAGACATTGTCAAATTCAAAGTCAGCTTGGCAGGAGGCTGTAGAACTTCTGCCAAGACGACCGCATCCTCCAAAACTCAACATGTTGAAGAAAGTCGACACCCTTGGCCACACTTCCCTCGCATCTTACAGCTCATATCCAGATGGTATCAATGGGCTGTCCTGCAAGGCAGAATTGCAGCCCTGTCCGCTGGCACCCCCTGTGGAGTGGGCGGCATCGCCCAAGAGCACGGCCCCTTGGGGGGGGGGGGGGGGGGTACACAAAATGCAGGGATGGGGCTTTGAGTCGGAGAGTAGCGCAAGGAATGGGGCTTTTGGAATGCTCTTGGAGTTCAACTGGCCGTTCGCTAGCATGCGCCAGCCCACTTCGAGGTGGCCGAGCGACTCCCGAACGAGTAGGTGTTGCACTTGACCGTTGAGGCCCGCGAGGCCTTCGAGCATGCGGATTTGCGCCACCAACAGGCTTAGGCTTCAGGGACAAGTTGAGGGTTTTGTGACTGCAGCTTCGTAAATTCAAACAGGGCATCCCCGCGCACAAATTCTGCCTTCTGTGACACGAACTGCTTGCCAGACTCTTCATCCATGGCATCCTTTGTGGCGGGCCCTTATGCCACCCTCGTCGTGTTATCACAAAACAAGGGTTGCCAACAGCCAAGCGGCCCCGATGAGAGGGAAATAAGCTGCCAATGTCTTCTGTGCCTGGTTGAGCTGGGACGAGCTAGGCACCCTGACTTGCAACAGAGTGATTATAGTGTGTTTGGGACCGGAGGAAGAGGAGCACCCAGAAGCACACATAACGCATAAGGGCTCAACAAGGGCAGACCATCACCCCGGACCTCTTCAGGGTCAGCGAGGTCTCCGAGGCTCGGTTCCATCTTCTCTTTCTCCTCTTTGGCCTCTCGCCAGTTGATGAGGGCACAGCCTCCGCCTGACAAAGACCCAAGCTTTCTCACTAAGTCTGCAGGACAGTACTCAGTACCTCTTTTGCCAGCTCTCGGGAACTGAACACAAGGCCCACAAAAGACCGGGTCGTGTTTGCTCCAAGCACATGATGAGTGGACATGTTGGAGGGCATAGGACCTTCCATCCTTCCCTTTCACAGATGCAGTGCTTCATTGATCTACAAGGAGCGGGCGATGGGCCTAGCGGAGCTTGCTGCAGCTTGGCGATAGTGGGAGATAGCACATGATCTCATGGCAGCCACGTGGCGTGCTGTGGGCTCCACGAACGCAGAGGTCCCGCCCTTGCCCGGGATGGCATGCACGGCAGTCGGATCCAACTTCTCGGGCATCCTCGGTCTCTCTGGTCTCTGGTCCCATTCGGCTTCAAGGAATCGAGCTGCTTTGACAGCTGAGGCGCTGTGGAAATCGCAGCACCTTCAGACTGCCCGGCAGCTGCGTCTGCTCGACCTTGCCCATGGCATGGTTCAGGTTGGTTTTTTGAGCATGGGACTACGTAGGTCAGAGAGTGTCTTGTTGCAGCCGCACACAGACTCACAGATCCGTTCATTGCCTATGAAATATTCATGTCTGCGAGGGCGACGCATAAGCACCCCACGCTTATCCACCGCCGGCACGCTCCCATGCACCCCGGCAACTGAAAACGCCGAACGACCTTGACCAACCTGAACGCCCCATATTCCCCTCGTCACGCGAAGCCGCCCATCTCTCCCACTCTCTGTCCCCCCCCCCGGCTCTCTCAAACAAACGCACAGGCCAATGGCGAAGGGAACCCGGGTGCCATCCCCCGGTCTTCCAACCCAATCAAAGCAACAAGCTCAGCACTGGTGTGTGAAGCCAACCGTCTAAAACATACTCCCGTTAGAACCTTGATAAAAACATTCCCAATGTCCTCTTGGGTTTTAT
The DNA here is from genome assembly GCA_905221605.1 of Symbiodinium natans. NCBI lineage: Eukaryota > Dinophyceae > Suessiales > Symbiodiniaceae > Symbiodinium > Symbiodinium natans. The sequence goes on from CAJNDS010002152.1 coordinate 199,239, forward strand.
ATACACAAAATTAAAAAAGTAACTCCCAAGGGGTCATGGTAAAGCCCCTGAAACTTTGGAGCTCGCGGCCTTGAAGCCAGGACAGGCACTGTCGATGCTGGCTCGGACTGCCTTTGGCCAGGAGGGCGCTGGTGGCATGCACATGCGCATGCGCATGCACATGCACATGCACATGCACATGCACATGCACATGCACATGCACATGGACGCACATCACGCGTGGCTCGAGGAACATCTAGTCTAGTGTCACCAGCCAAAGCGAGGCGACGGGGATTTCAAGAAGCTGTCCTGGCATGTCCTGGCCAAGGTGCTGAATTCACACCGTCACAACCTGCAATCACGTCCACTGGGGCCAACTCCTCGACCTTGTCCCCGGACTGCAGTACTGCCGAACCTCTTGTGGGGCAAGAAACATCCTGCACAACAGACCTTGCAGCCTCACCGAAGGAAGGGGTAAGGGAAAAATCGCTCATAGTATTCCCTTATGGTCTCTACAGACGAATGCTCTAATAACATCCGGAACCCTGATCTAAATTGCTAAGGCCCTTATGTTACTCCTCGTGATCCCTGGAAGTTGTTGGGACCTGAGCCTTTCCGCAAAACCGACACCGACACACCCAAATCAAGACATCGGGCCTGCGACAGGGTCTGCAGACTTCAAGAGCGTGCTGAAAGATATCTGCAGCCTCCCTGTTCCTTGGAAGAAAGGAAGGAGGTCAGCGGTTATCGATGCTTGTGGTCAGTTGAATGTAGGATTCGAGCGAACCTCCAGGGTTCAGGATGACTCCAAAACGTACCGACCACAGTTGGCTGCCGATCGCCATGTAACTCGACGGAACAGGCAACGTAAAGGCAAGGGGTACGTGCGAGGACCATCTGAAATCACGGGATCTCAGGGGCATGAATCGAAAAGGCCATTTGGTGATACCTTTGACATCGGATCCTAGGCTTGAAAGCTTGCGAGGCCGCAGGCAGGGCTACCGCCATGACTCGTAGACTCTTATGCAGACTCTGTACTCTGTAGACTCTAACTTGAAAAAGAGACCACGTTGTCATACGTTGTCTCAGCCACGGCACCCGAGAAGCAAGCCTCCAGCTCATCCAGCATTGCAGAGCAAAGATCAGACTGGTAGATCAGAAGGCTGGGCTCTAGCCCATTGTTGTCTTCCGGCGTGCGAAGGTCGATGGCCTGAGCCCCAGTCTCTGGAAGCAAGCGGCACCGGAAGAGGCACCGAAGCTGCTTCACAAGGCCCACTTGAACGTATAGGGGTATACCCCCAAAATTAGGGCTCTATCCCTAGTTCCCCTACTTATAAACCCTACTTACAAGTACTCCCCATGAAGCGCCAGTGGCGAAGGTTGGGGAGAGGTGCAGCTTGAACCGCTCACTGCCAAAGCCACTTGGCTTAATGGATGCCCAGAGCTTCTCTCCAGCTGTCCTGGGGGAAAGCTGATGGAGAGCTTCGTGCGTGCTGTCCCTCCTCTCTGTGAAAGTCCGACATCCGCCAAAGACCTCATAGAAACCCCAAAGCCTCAACTTTTTTCCTGAAAACATCCCCAAAATCATCTTCGATGATTTTCAACAACATCCTGAGGTTTCGTCCCTCACAAGTCTTTTCAGGGGGTCCGGATGGCAGTGCGGCCCCGGATGCCCAGGCCCAAGGCGTAAGCTCGGCCCTCCAAGGACTCGTCTGTCCGCGGGTCTCGTCGACCTTCGACGAGGCGCACCGATGCCCCAGCCGCCAGCAGCCGGTGCGCCAGCAACAGCCCTGTAGAGTCTGTGGAGTCTGTACAGTAACTGCAGAGGCGAAGATGAGACAAGGCAAGAAGAGATGACGATGAGGCAAGCAAGACCATGGAATGACGTGGAGAACCGGGCACGGCTCTGTAAGCTCTCGGGATAACGCTCTGGCCTGAGGGCCCTGCACCGGCGATGAGAACCGAGAGGGCAAGCCCGGGTCCCGAGCCGCTGTTTGCACCCTCGGCCCCCAAGGACCAAGAGCTTCGAGAGCTTCGAGAGCTTGGAGAGCTTGGTCTCCGCAGCTTTGCAGCATCTTTGGCTGCAGCAGTTTCGCCAAGAAACGCGGAGGCCAAGCCCAGGCCTGGAAAAGGGACTAGGGTTACTTGGGGGTTTACGATATTCGGGGGGGGGGGGGGGGGGGGGGGGGTACCTTACTGGGGTGCTTGTGATAAGGAGATGCTACTATTTGGGGGGTCCATATTGGGTCCCCTATTCTCGTAAACGCCCATATAACCTCATGACATGACATGTTCTTGTCGCTGGCGGATGCCATCGACCAACACTGCTCCATGTCCTGAGATCTTCTGAGCCTCGGGCCTAGCACAAAGCAGAGCATCGTGTCAATTCTGGACCATGGTCGCCTCCTGCCACAAGCCAACACGGCAGGCTCTTGGAGGCTGACGGGTAGAGAGACACATGATTTATATTATATAAGGTTAAACCCAACTGTAACTATACGATACTATATAAAATACGATAATATACCATAATATACTATAATATACTATAACATACTATAATCGCACCCTATGTACGTGAGACCTTGCCTGCGCCAGCGGCTCCAAGCAGCTGCCATGGGCGAGTTTTCAGGCTCAAGTTCCAGTTGTGGGCTGGGAGCCCGACAAAGCTCTCGCATGTGCAAAGAGTTGTGAAGCAGGTTATCTTTCAGTGGATCGCAGGCTCATGGTGGCACATCATGTGCAAACTCGCCTGTGCAGCGCAGGACTTGTCCCTGCCTCTCCACCAAGGTCTCACGCCATGTCTCGCGCCGCGTCAGTGGGAACACGTCGTGGGCCAGCCCAAGATCCTCCTCTGGTGGGAACCGTGGGGAATTAAGGACCCAAGCTGCGTACTGTAGCAACTCCCTAAGAAGCCTCCGTAGGAGTCCTGCTCCCCGCAGAAATAGTCTCGGAACTCACAGAAGACTCCAATTCCTGTGGGGCAGGAGCAGGAACACTCATTCAAGCAAATTGGCCAGGCCGCCAAGACGCGGTAGCCATTCTGCTTCAGTATTCGCAGGAGGTTGTGCGAGTTATCCCCCTGACAGCAGGAACAGATCGAGACTTCGGAAGAACAGCCGCGCAATGAAGTTCAGAACGGAATCCAACAGCGCCTCAAGTTCGAGGCCCCCGAGCATAGGGTAGAGGTTCTGAACCTTACGCGCAGACAGGTCTGTTAAAGATATGCCCAGGAGCCTGCACTCGACCATCCTTGCTGATGAGCAGCTGTACTGCCCCACTGGACAGTGTGAAACCAGCCTCAGCAACCCTAGCAACCCTAGCAACCCTAAACCCTAGGAACCCTAATCCCCCATGGTCACTCTGCACTCGGCGCTCTGCCTCTGCATGCCAAGTCTCCTGCTGCTCCCCCCACGTAGCCAGGGCCAGCGCGGCGCAAGGCTTGGGACGTCAAAGGTAAGAGCTCCTTCTCCGAAGTGCGTTTGGGGATTTACGAACATAGGGGGACCCCCAAAAACAGATCCCGAAATGGAAGGGTTCCCCTTTTTTCAAGGACCCAATAACACACCCCCGCATATCGCAAACCCCCATTTCAGCTGCATTCGACCATTGCTCCAAGCAAACGTGCACCCCCTGAAAAGACGGTCTCCTCCAAGGTGTGGATTGACCTCGGGCGGCAGAAGCTGAGGCAACTGGACTGCGCATGAGGCACTGGAGCATGCCACTGCCTGAAGCACTCCTGAAGTCCCTCCTCCATACCATAATATCATCGTTGCAGGGCTGGTTTTGCAGAAGACTCTTAGGATGCCCCCTTTTTCGACCGGCGCACGGAGTCTTGCGGCCCCAGCACCGCTCGGCTTGATCAGGGAATCAGGGATGCACGAAGTCCACGGCCTGATTCCTGACGGCCCTTCGGGCCCACATTGTCCTCGTGAGATCATGAACGCGTTGGTGACAGCCTCCCCCTTCGTCACGATGGCTGCTGCTTCAGGGCATGTTCAAGACACTTCATCACCGAGGTGAGCTCCACCGGTCATTCTGACATCATGACATCACAATCAGCTCGGAGCAGTCCATGGCAGTCCATGCGAATCCTCTGCACCCAGAAGCGGCTTTCAGCGCCGTGCTCAGCTCGCATTGTTTCTTGCGTAGACGTAGTACCTGAACTCCTGGCTTGAACCGGGTAGTGCTCCAGCGTGCGGGCAGATCCTCGCACTCACCGGCCGATCACATCCGTCACAGATACATCAAGCACCCCTTCACACGACCAGCGCCTGGGTAGTTCAGACCTTTAGCCAAGAGACGGCACCGGAAGGCTGGAGGTCGTGCCGGATAAAAAGACCTTAAGCTGGTTCTGAATCATTGTTGGGGTTCTTTTAAGAAGTATTATTTTGCTCCTTATTCGGAGTTTTAATATGACAAAAAATGTACAATTACAACCAACAAGACCCAGGGTTGGTCCCAGCACCCCACCCTGTCACAGAGACAGACCTGCATCGAATCCAACTGCCATTCTTGCATCAAGACACCACCAATGAGTCTCCCGGCGTGAATGCCAGGTCTCCCGCTGCAGCCTAAGGTGTGGACAGCAAAGCAAAGAAAACAAAGTAACCCAAGCAGCAGCAAAGTGTAATAACAGTGTAGCTCAGACTGTGTTGAGGCTAGTGTTTCTGTTGCCGACTGGGCTCAAGCTTCTCAGCACCTGCGATGGCCGCACATCAACCATACTCGGAACGTATGAGCCCCTTAAGTGCCCTAATATGGTTATAAGTACAGTTTTAAGTACAGTCATGAATGCCTAATAAAGTACCATGAACCTCCAAGTACACTCTTCTTGGCTAAGGTTCCTGGAATCTTCGGCCGCTGGCCTTCCGGCGAAAGACAGTAGTTCACCGTGGGCTGCGATCGCGGGATTCGAGGACCAGGGCCTTAGTGTAGATTCTTCAGGAAAGTCGCTTCCTTTCAGCAATAAGAAGAATGAAAAAATATTCGTAAGCATAGCAGAAGTCACAGCAATACAAAGTACATGTCGAGCCATATCAGCCATGTCACCATAGACTTTCAACTTCTCGGCGGCCTCGATGGCACGGAAGGCTCTCCCTCTGCCAATTGCGAGGCGCTTCCGGCCGATGGCGCAGTCTGGGCAAGGGAACCACACCTGGGATCCCTCCTCTCTAAATCTACAAGGGTGCAATGCAAAAAAAAAAAAAAAAACCTTTACCCTCCTCCTTTAAGCCCTCTTTTGAGCCCCTTTAAGCCTCCCTTTAAAGCCCTCGAAGCTCTACCAAAACTTGGTCCCAAAGCTAGGAGAGCATCGCCAAGGTAGATTGGTTTACGTGTGCTGCATGTCGGTGCTTCTGCGATTTTAAGGGGGCAGCGAGACAGACCAAGTCGTAGTCACTCTTTTTATATGCGGGGCCAGAGTCACTCTGTCAGTGGCACCTGTTGTATTGTCTAACTCCCGCCAAGATGCGTTCACAAGCAAATGCTTCGCCTCGTTCACGCTCTTCCCAGGGACCTGCCCATGCAGTTGGCATCACGTGTTCTGCCACATGGGCCAGGGCAGTGCCGGGTGTAAGGAGGCCTCGTCCAAGTGGAAGGTTGAGATTCTGGTGTTGCTGCGCTTCACATGGTTGTCTTCAAGCGGGAGGATCACCGCGGTACCCTGGAACACCATCTCCAACATGTCCTGAAACCCATCCTCAGCTTGTGAAACTCATGTGATCCCTTAGCCCCCCTCAGGTTGTCAAGCAACAAGATCATGATCTCATCCCAGCGGCACTACCACGCGTCGCAAAGTCTTTCACGGTCTGCAAGCTCAGCACCACCAAACCGTCCCGCGTCAGTAGTTGGTGCGCCACCCTGCAGAACCTTAAGCCAAAGTTGAAAGACAAGAACTCAAGATTGAGCGCAAAATACCAGGCACGTTGCTTGTATTCTTAGTCTTCTTGGAACACTGAGTGTTGTCGATGATGGTGACTATGCTCATTCCTAAGAGTAGCGCTGGCAATATGTTTTGTAGGAGTCTGGCTATGGTATCATTTTTTCCAGCCAACTGACACGCCGCCCAAACCCCTTTTGTTGTCTCGATTGTGCAATGTTCAGGCTGCTGTTGTGGCGTGGCTGCGTCCGTGTCTGTCTGTCCCTGTCTGCGTCCGTCTGTGTGTGCCACTTCCTGTCGGTCATTTAGTGGGGTGTCTTGCTCAAAGTGCAAGGAAACCAAGCAACTGTGGATTTGAGAAGGATGCACCCATGCTGGCACTAGCTGCCATGGACTCGAGGGTCATCCAGTCCTGCCAGCGCGGAGGGACAAGGGAAAGAGGGTGACTGCCGCCACTTGATGTTGGCGATTGGGCGCTCCTTGAAGGTGTGTTCATGTTGGTAGCTACCGGACTCCAACGTCTCATAGTCGAACCTCTCCGATGCCGTGGATGGGCTTGACTGCACCTGCGCCGTGCTGGTTCGGCTAATCATGACAGCCACAAGATCACGTCCTCATCTTAAGCCTCTCCCCACCCAGACAACCAGTGTGCCTGATTCTGCAGGAAGTCCCCATCCCGCGAGGACAATGCCAGCACACCGTGGACATCCTCAATTTGCCGTGCCAGGCTCTGAACTATACTTCGAGAATCGAGAGCAGCAACACCTCATCCCTAGTCGTCCCTGCCTGCCTGCCGCGCAGCCGTTAGCTGAGTGTGCTGGCAAGTGTCATCTGCAGTTCTTGCCATAAACTCCTCCTGCTTTCGCCGTTGTCGCAGCGCTCGCAAAATTAGAAAACCTGCCTGCAAGGCACCGCAAGTCCTCCTGAAGCACTGTGAACTATTTCGACTGCGCATAACTCTCATAGTTCTGGTCCAGGACACGATTGCTACCAGACCAGTTCCAGCTGCCAGGCTTACCTGCTCGTCACCCATCCCATCCTGAAGGACCAAGGCCCATAAGGCCCATGAGGTATCATGGCCATAAAGTCATGGAGGTCCATGTCTAAGTCTCGATCAGAGGCTGGTAGGTTCAGCTGCTGGTACGGAAACCCAGTCGAAAGAACACCAACCTCAAGCGACTCAAGCCAGACGACAGTCTACAGCCCGTTCCTGTTGACCTTTCTTAACTTGCCTGCAAGACCCACAGCTTCACAAAACGCGGGCTTGAAGCGTCTTGCTGGCTCACGGCTAGCCTCACCCGTGCTCGTGAGGGCAAAGCCCTTCTGAACTGCACATGCTGTCGCCGAAGCCTGGTGAATCTCCACAAGGCATGGGAAACGTGGCGGAAGCAGTCTAGCATCTCAGCTTTGTCTAGAAGAGGTTAGCATCCAGCCTGTGCCGTCCGGAATTTCGGTCCTCACAGGATGCTGCATGATCAAGGTACGTGTGACATGCCGCCTGGCAATTCCAGTTCGGACCTGAATACTTCTCCTTCGCAGGATTGATGATTAATGACATATGCTTTGGACATATGGCATATGGCATACGGCATTGGTGCTAGCATTACACATATTCAATGTACTGAGAGTCAGCGCATTTCTGTGACATCCAGTCTGGCCACGGACACGCCACGCATGCGGTGAGACATTCCTGGTGAAACGACTCACAATGTGGAAACGTGAGACGACGAACTAGCAATACCGCTCGGCCACGCGGTGGAGAATATTAACCGCCAGCGACTGACAATTATGCAACAAGCACACTGTTCATTGTCAAGTTGACATGAACCCTGACCCTACCCTGCCCTGGATGAGCAAATGGCTGTTAAACCCCTGAACCCTGAACCCTAAACCCTAAAACTACAACCTTCTGCCCTTCACCCCTAGAAGCGGTCGGTCTTGTCCAGCAGATTGGCCTGGTGACGCTGCATTGCGGCCTGTTCGCCGGCCTTCATGTCCTCCTGAGGTCACGAAGCCTATTGAGGTTTCATGATTAGGTTGGTTATGTTTGGGGTTTAGGGATTAGGGCTTATGGTTCAGGGTTTCGCCCAAGTTGTCGAACAGTCGTTCGCAGTGGGACGACCTCTACGGGCTCTTCTGCGGCTTAAGGAGTTTAAGCTTTGTTTTGCCACCCCCCCCCCCCCAAAGCAGACCTTTGGGACGTAGGGTGTAGGGTTTTCCCTGGACTGTCAACCGATGTGAGCTTGTGAAACTCCCCACGTGACAGCTGCAGTGGATTGCTCGAGGACCTAATGGGCCCGAAGTACCCAGGCGCTTCAAAAGTACTGTCCTCCTCTCATCCACTGTCTGGTTCTTTTTCACTCTCGCTTCTTCTTCGTCTTCTACTCAGCGAAGAGGCCCCCCCGAGGAGGTGAAATGGTCGGCTCCCGTGTTGGGCGTCGGAGCGTGTGAGGGCCCCCTCTCAGCTCTTCTCTCTCTCTCTCTCTCTCTCTCTCTCTCTCTCTCTCTCTCTCTCTCTCTCTCTCTTTCTTTCTTTCTTGGGGGCGTGGGGGCGAACCCCCTGGCTGTGCGCCTGCCCCGGTATTCGGGGGTCCTTGGTTGGTTGAGTTCGGGGAGACAAGGTCGGGCTTGGCGCCTATGTCTGTGTTGCCCCAGTCCTTAAGGGTCCTTAGTTCCCCCCCCCCCTAAGCCTCGCGCCATTCCCTTCCGTTTCTCTCCCCGACGGGCATCAGCTAGCATGCGAACTGCCGGGGCCTTTCGGAGTCTAGTTCTGCGACATTAAACCCCCAGATTCCCCTACACGGTTTCGTAGCCTCCGGAGTTCAGTGCAGTGAAACGAGTTAGCCTTCCGTGGTCTCAAACAGGCTGGCCCCCTAAACTCCCCAAAGCAGCCCCAAATCAACTCGAAGCCCTAACCTGGAAGTGGAACTTGAAATTTCCCAGCCCCCACAACGGCTTACTCTCTCTACTTTGCTGTGCTATGGCCCCGTGCGAGGGTAGACTGGGTCCCCCCTTATAATGGAAACTCCTACTGCTAGTGCCCCCCGTCTTCAGTCAACCCCCGCATGGGCTCGTCTACGCCTGTGCTCCTCTTCTCTCTCTCTCTCTCTCTCTCTCTCTCTCTCTCTCTCTCTCTCTCTCTCTCTCTCTCTCTCTCTCTATTTCTTTCTTTCTTTCGTTGGGGCATGGGGGTGACCCCCCGCGCAGGTGCGCGCCCCCGTCCGTTTCTCTCTCTCTCTCTCTCTCTTTCTCTCCCTCTCTCTCTCTCTCTCTCTCTCTCTCTCTCTCTCTCTCTCTCTCTCTCTCTCTCTCTCTCTCTCTATTTCTTTCTTTCTTTCGTTGGGGCATGGGGGTGACCCCCCGCGCAGGTGCGCGCCCCCGTCCGTTTCTCTCTCTCTCTCTCTCTCTTTCTCTCCCTCTCTCTCTCTCTCTCTCTCTCTCTCTCTCTCTCTCTCTCTCTCTCTCTCTCTCTCTCTCTCTCTCTCTCTCTCTCTCTCTCTCTCTCTCTCTCTCTCTCTCTCCTGCACGCATAGCCCCCCCCGAAGGGAAGGCCGCCCCGAGGGGCGCGCGATGTCCGAGGGTCCGTCTGATCGGAAGGTCCGCGGTTTTCGCGGCCCGATAAAGTATCACAGGAATGTGGTGCCCCTCATGCCCACCGGTGTACGAACTCCAAAGGACCTGCAACCTTCAAGCCCCATCCCCCCGAAGCCCCCAAACTGTTGAGGTTTCCCACTCTGTACTTCCTGTGTCGTCTACTGTACGTAGCAGGGTTGCTTCAGTTGTTTGCCCCGCTCATCTACTTTGCCTGGCCAGGGGTTGTGGCTTTCCTCGTTGTAAACCAGGAGTAGAGGGCAAGACAAAGGTGCTATCCAACTCTTATCACACTTGAGGTCCCCCACTCGGTGCCCCCTTTCTGGCCGGCGTTGTTGTGTTACTCTAATCGCTGCTCGCCCCTTCATGTGTTCTTCTTCTTCTCGAGTCGTGATCTTGTAGAGGGGAATCGCGGCGTTGTAGTCCCCCATATGCTCTCGTTCTCCCCTCTTCTGACGTTTCACTTCTCGGCGAGGAGAGCTCCTCTGTAGGCTCGCCTTGCCCGTGCCCTCCAGGACTGGTGTGGTGGTGGTGTGACGGTGGGTGCGGTGGGTGTTGTGCATCGTCGGTGGTGTTGGTGTGTGGTTTATGTGGTGGGGGGTGCCAGGGGAGGGTGTCCGGTGTGGGTATTTCGTCCGGGGTGGCTCCCCTGTTTGCGTGTCAATGAGGTAGATGGGCTCCCCGCATCTGTTGGTTAGCCATTCGTCGAGTGCTTGCATGGCTTGGGTGGCCATGACCGCCTCTTGCTGGATCAGGAATGGGACCAGCTGTGCAAGTATCTGGCGTGCTTGGACGATGTGTTCATCGTGGGTTGGTGGTGGTGGTTGTTGTGGTCTGTTCGTGTTGTCTTCCACCCCTCCTCTGCTAAGTTCCAGGACATCTGCTGGGTGGGTGGCTTGTTGATGTGTTGGTGTTGCGTGGGTGGCGGGTGCGTGTGGTGGTGTGGGATCACCCTGGGGGTTTGCGTGGGGTTGGGTTGGTGGCTGGGACCACTGGGGTGCTTCGATGACGGCTTGGTGTGCGTCTCGTGCTTGTTGTGTGTGGGTGAGTATTTCCCTGACTTGCGTTTGCAGCCTTTGTTGTTCTTGCCTGGGGTGTGAGTCAGGGCCCCCCCCAGGGACTTTGTTGAGCTGCTGCAGGAGCGCTTCTGTGAGTTCCAGCCCCACTTGTGCTGCCACCTCTCCCCCCCCCATGTTTGCCAATCCAATCGTCCACTCTGGCGACTTGTTCCATCCGGTGGATGCCCCTGCGGATGAGCTCTGCTGCTGTGGCTAGGGTGTGTGTGAGCTGCCAGTGGTCTGTGGGTTGGTCTCCCTCCAAGATGTGTTGGAGCTGTCTGGCTGCTTCGTCAAGTTCTATGGCTCTGGTTGTGTGGTGCTGGTGTGGTGTCCGTGTTCCCGGTTTCTGTGGTGGATGTCCGGTGTGGGCTTGTGTGGGCCGTGGTTGTTGGGTTGGCGTGGTGGCGCTCTGTTTTGTCGGTGCGTTGGTGCGACTCGCAAGGTCCCCCCCGGCTGCTTGCAGGATAATTCTGCATTCGTGCAGGTGAGCTGCCACATCCGTGCCGTTGCTTGGGTTGACCTCTGCCAGTGCTTGGTCGATGTGGTGTAGTGCTTGTTGGCTTGGTGTCATGCTTCTTATGTCCAGCGGCGGGGAGCTTGTTTGTGAGGGTTGGTCTGGTGGCGTGTGCTTGCCTTTCCTCTGCACCCGTCTTTTTCTGGTTGTTGGCTTTGGTTTGTGGCTCGGTGGCTTGGTACTGTGTGGTGTGGGCTTCTGGGTCCCTCTGTTGAGGGTTTTGCTCGTGCGTTGTACCAGGGCGGGGGAGTCAGTGTCGTGTGTGGCTGTTGTGTTGGTGGCATCCGCGGTGGTGGTGGCCGTGTTGGTGGTGTTATTGGCGGTGTTGGTGGTAGTTGCACCGGTGGTGGTTGTGTTGGTAGTCGTGGCAGTGGTCGTGGTGGTGGTGGTTTGTTGTTCTTCGTAGTCTCGTCGTTCTCTCCACCATGCTTGCCAGTTGTCCCACCACCATGTGTTGTTCTGCTGCTGCTGGTCGGAGTTGGCTGCTGCAGTGGGCACCGCTGGCCGTGCTGTGTTTGGTGTGGTTTGCTGTGGTTGCTCTTGCTGGTGTTCCCCTTGCTGGTGGGGGTGTGGTCGTTGCCACGATCCTTGGGTGTTGGCAGTGGTTGCGGTGGCTGCTCCCGTGGTCGCTGTTGGGGCTGCTGGTTGCTGTTGGTCTTCGTGTGGTGCGGTGTGCGGTGGCTGGTTTGGATTTGAGGGTGTCGGGTTGTGGTGGGTGTTTGTTGCTTGCGGGGGTTGGTTCGCGTCGGAGCCTGTATGGCTCTCTCTCTCTCTCTCTCTCTCTTACTTTTTGTTTTCATGAATGCCATCAGTCTCGTAGATGCTCGCGCGTGTATGCTCGAACCGGCCAAACAACATGCTGATCTGCACAAGGAATGCAGCACGCAGTGTCCTGTGCCTGGTGGCACAAAAACCTAGATCCTCGGTATCCTGTTTCCCACGTGCACACACACACCCACACACTTACTTTTGGAAACCCCCGAAGGGCCCGAAGGGCTTGCTAGAAGGTTACAATCACGGC
>CAJNDS010002152.1:211382-284403 GCA_905221605.1 Symbiodinium natans
ACATCCGGAACCCTGATCTAAATTGCTAAGGCCCTTATGTTACTCCTCGTGATCCCTGGAAGTTGTTGGGACCTGAGCCTTTCCGCAAAACCGACACCGACACACCCAAATCAAGACATCGGGCCTGCGACAGGGTCTGCAGACTTCAAGAGCGTGCTGAAAGATATCTGCAGCCTCCCTGTTCCTTGGAAGAAAGGAAGGAGGTCAGCGGTTATCGATGCTTGTGGTCAGTTGAATGTAGGATTCGAGCGAACCTCCAGGGTTCAGGATGACTCCAAAACGTACCGACCACAGTTGGCTGCCGATCGCCATGTAACTCGACGGAACAGGCAACGTAAAGGCAAGGGGTACGTGCGAGGACCATCTGAAATCACGGGATCTCAGGGGCATGAATCGAAAAGGCCATTTGGTGATACCTTTGACATCGGATCCTAGGCTTGAAAGCTTGCGAGGCCGCAGGCAGGGCTACCGCCATGACTCGTAGACTCTTATGCAGACTCTGTACTCTGTAGACTCTAACTTGAAAAAGAGACCACGTTGTCATACGTTGTCTCAGCCACGGCACCCGAGAAGCAAGCCTCCAGCTCATCCAGCATTGCAGAGCAAAGATCAGACTGGTAGATCAGAAGGCTGGGCTCTAGCCCATTGTTGTCTTCCGGCGTGCGAAGGTCGATGGCCTGAGCCCCAGTCTCTGGAAGCAAGCGGCACCGGAAGAGGCACCGAAGCTGCTTCACAAGGCCCACTTGAACGTATAGGGGTATACCCCCAAAATTAGGGCTCTATCCCTAGTTCCCCTACTTATAAACCCTACTTACAAGTACTCCCCATGAAGCGCCAGTGGCGAAGGTTGGGGAGAGGTGCAGCTTGAACCGCTCACTGCCAAAGCCACTTGGCTTAATGGATGCCCAGAGCTTCTCTCCAGCTGTCCTGGGGGAAAGCTGATGGAGAGCTTCGTGCGTGCTGTCCCTCCTCTCTGTGAAAGTCCGACATCCGCCAAAGACCTCATAGAAACCCCAAAGCCTCAACTTTTTTCCTGAAAACATCCCCAAAATCATCTTCGATGATTTTCAACAACATCCTGAGGTTTCGTCCCTCACAAGTCTTTTCAGGGGGTCCGGATGGCAGTGCGGCCCCGGATGCCCAGGCCCAAGGCGTAAGCTCGGCCCTCCAAGGACTCGTCTGTCCGCGGGTCTCGTCGACCTTCGACGAGGCGCACCGATGCCCCAGCCGCCAGCAGCCGGTGCGCCAGCAACAGCCCTGTAGAGTCTGTGGAGTCTGTACAGTAACTGCAGAGGCGAAGATGAGACAAGGCAAGAAGAGATGACGATGAGGCAAGCAAGACCATGGAATGACGTGGAGAACCGGGCACGGCTCTGTAAGCTCTCGGGATAACGCTCTGGCCTGAGGGCCCTGCACCGGCGATGAGAACCGAGAGGGCAAGCCCGGGTCCCGAGCCGCTGTTTGCACCCTCGGCCCCCAAGGACCAAGAGCTTCGAGAGCTTCGAGAGCTTGGAGAGCTTGGTCTCCGCAGCTTTGCAGCATCTTTGGCTGCAGCAGTTTCGCCAAGAAACGCGGAGGCCAAGCCCAGGCCTGGAAAAGGGACTAGGGTTACTTGGGGGTTTACGATATTCGGGGGGGGGGGGGGGGGGGGGGGGGGGGGGTACCTTACTGGGGTGCTTGTGATAAGGAGATGCTACTATTTGGGGGGTCCATATTGGGTCCCCTATTCTCGTAAACGCCCATATAACCTCATGACATGACATGTTCTTGTCGCTGGCGGATGCCATCGACCAACACTGCTCCATGTCCTGAGATCTTCTGAGCCTCGGGCCTAGCACAAAGCAGAGCATCGTGTCAATTCTGGACCATGGTCGCCTCCTGCCACAAGCCAACACGGCAGGCTCTTGGAGGCTGACGGGTAGAGAGACACATGATTTATATTATATAAGGTTAAACCCAACTGTAACTATACGATACTATATAAAATACGATAATATACCATAATATACTATAATATACTATAACATACTATAATCGCACCCTATGTACGTGAGACCTTGCCTGCGCCAGCGGCTCCAAGCAGCTGCCATGGGCGAGTTTTCAGGCTCAAGTTCCAGTTGTGGGCTGGGAGCCCGACAAAGCTCTCGCATGTGCAAAGAGTTGTGAAGCAGGTTATCTTTCAGTGGATCGCAGGCTCATGGTGGCACATCATGTGCAAACTCGCCTGTGCAGCGCAGGACTTGTCCCTGCCTCTCCACCAAGGTCTCACGCCATGTCTCGCGCCGCGTCAGTGGGAACACGTCGTGGGCCAGCCCAAGATCCTCCTCTGGTGGGAACCGTGGGGAATTAAGGACCCAAGCTGCGTACTGTAGCAACTCCCTAAGAAGCCTCCGTAGGAGTCCTGCTCCCCGCAGAAATAGTCTCGGAACTCACAGAAGACTCCAATTCCTGTGGGGCAGGAGCAGGAACACTCATTCAAGCAAATTGGCCAGGCCGCCAAGACGCGGTAGCCATTCTGCTTCAGTATTCGCAGGAGGTTGTGCGAGTTATCCCCCTGACAGCAGGAACAGATCGAGACTTCGGAAGAACAGCCGCGCAATGAAGTTCAGAACGGAATCCAACAGCGCCTCAAGTTCGAGGCCCCCGAGCATAGGGTAGAGGTTCTGAACCTTACGCGCAGACAGGTCTGTTAAAGATATGCCCAGGAGCCTGCACTCGACCATCCTTGCTGATGAGCAGCTGTACTGCCCCACTGGACAGTGTGAAACCAGCCTCAGCAACCCTAGCAACCCTAGCAACCCTAAACCCTAGGAACCCTAATCCCCCATGGTCACTCTGCACTCGGCGCTCTGCCTCTGCATGCCAAGTCTCCTGCTGCTCCCCCCACGTAGCCAGGGCCAGCGCGGCGCAAGGCTTGGGACGTCAAAGGTAAGAGCTCCTTCTCCGAAGTGCGTTTGGGGATTTACGAACATAGGGGGACCCCCAAAAACAGATCCCGAAATGGAAGGGTTCCCCTTTTTTCAAGGACCCAATAACACACCCCCGCATATCGCAAACCCCCATTTCAGCTGCATTCGACCATTGCTCCAAGCAAACGTGCACCCCCTGAAAAGACGGTCTCCTCCAAGGTGTGGATTGACCTCGGGCGGCAGAAGCTGAGGCAACTGGACTGCGCATGAGGCACTGGAGCATGCCACTGCCTGAAGCACTCCTGAAGTCCCTCCTCCATACCATAATATCATCGTTGCAGGGCTGGTTTTGCAGAAGACTCTTAGGATGCCCCCTTTTTCGACCGGCGCACGGAGTCTTGCGGCCCCAGCACCGCTCGGCTTGATCAGGGAATCAGGGATGCACGAAGTCCACGGCCTGATTCCTGACGGCCCTTCGGGCCCACATTGTCCTCGTGAGATCATGAACGCGTTGGTGACAGCCTCCCCCTTCGTCACGATGGCTGCTGCTTCAGGGCATGTTCAAGACACTTCATCACCGAGGTGAGCTCCACCGGTCATTCTGACATCATGACATCACAATCAGCTCGGAGCAGTCCATGGCAGTCCATGCGAATCCTCTGCACCCAGAAGCGGCTTTCAGCGCCGTGCTCAGCTCGCATTGTTTCTTGCGTAGACGTAGTACCTGAACTCCTGGCTTGAACCGGGTAGTGCTCCAGCGTGCGGGCAGATCCTCGCACTCACCGGCCGATCACATCCGTCACAGATACATCAAGCACCCCTTCACACGACCAGCGCCTGGGTAGTTCAGACCTTTAGCCAAGAGACGGCACCGGAAGGCTGGAGGTCGTGCCGGATAAAAAGACCTTAAGCTGGTTCTGAATCATTGTTGGGGTTCTTTTAAGAAGTATTATTTTGCTCCTTATTCGGAGTTTTAATATGACAAAAAATGTACAATTACAACCAACAAGACCCAGGGTTGGTCCCAGCACCCCACCCTGTCACAGAGACAGACCTGCATCGAATCCAACTGCCATTCTTGCATCAAGACACCACCAATGAGTCTCCCGGCGTGAATGCCAGGTCTCCCGCTGCAGCCTAAGGTGTGGACAGCAAAGCAAAGAAAACAAAGTAACCCAAGCAGCAGCAAAGTGTAATAACAGTGTAGCTCAGACTGTGTTGAGGCTAGTGTTTCTGTTGCCGACTGGGCTCAAGCTTCTCAGCACCTGCGATGGCCGCACATCAACCATACTCGGAACGTATGAGCCCCTTAAGTGCCCTAATATGGTTATAAGTACAGTTTTAAGTACAGTCATGAATGCCTAATAAAGTACCATGAACCTCCAAGTACACTCTTCTTGGCTAAGGTTCCTGGAATCTTCGGCCGCTGGCCTTCCGGCGAAAGACAGTAGTTCACCGTGGGCTGCGATCGCGGGATTCGAGGACCAGGGCCTTAGTGTAGATTCTTCAGGAAAGTCGCTTCCTTTCAGCAATAAGAAGAATGAAAAAATATTCGTAAGCATAGCAGAAGTCACAGCAATACAAAGTACATGTCGAGCCATATCAGCCATGTCACCATAGACTTTCAACTTCTCGGCGGCCTCGATGGCACGGAAGGCTCTCCCTCTGCCAATTGCGAGGCGCTTCCGGCCGATGGCGCAGTCTGGGCAAGGGAACCACACCTGGGATCCCTCCTCTCTAAATCTACAAGGGTGCAATGCAAAAAAAAAAAAAAAAACCTTTACCCTCCTCCTTTAAGCCCTCTTTTGAGCCCCTTTAAGCCTCCCTTTAAAGCCCTCGAAGCTCTACCAAAACTTGGTCCCAAAGCTAGGAGAGCATCGCCAAGGTAGATTGGTTTACGTGTGCTGCATGTCGGTGCTTCTGCGATTTTAAGGGGGCAGCGAGACAGACCAAGTCGTAGTCACTCTTTTTATATGCGGGGCCAGAGTCACTCTGTCAGTGGCACCTGTTGTATTGTCTAACTCCCGCCAAGATGCGTTCACAAGCAAATGCTTCGCCTCGTTCACGCTCTTCCCAGGGACCTGCCCATGCAGTTGGCATCACGTGTTCTGCCACATGGGCCAGGGCAGTGCCGGGTGTAAGGAGGCCTCGTCCAAGTGGAAGGTTGAGATTCTGGTGTTGCTGCGCTTCACATGGTTGTCTTCAAGCGGGAGGATCACCGCGGTACCCTGGAACACCATCTCCAACATGTCCTGAAACCCATCCTCAGCTTGTGAAACTCATGTGATCCCTTAGCCCCCCTCAGGTTGTCAAGCAACAAGATCATGATCTCATCCCAGCGGCACTACCACGCGTCGCAAAGTCTTTCACGGTCTGCAAGCTCAGCACCACCAAACCGTCCCGCGTCAGTAGTTGGTGCGCCACCCTGCAGAACCTTAAGCCAAAGTTGAAAGACAAGAACTCAAGATTGAGCGCAAAATACCAGGCACGTTGCTTGTATTCTTAGTCTTCTTGGAACACTGAGTGTTGTCGATGATGGTGACTATGCTCATTCCTAAGAGTAGCGCTGGCAATATGTTTTGTAGGAGTCTGGCTATGGTATCATTTTTTCCAGCCAACTGACACGCCGCCCAAACCCCTTTTGTTGTCTCGATTGTGCAATGTTCAGGCTGCTGTTGTGGCGTGGCTGCGTCCGTGTCTGTCTGTCCCTGTCTGCGTCCGTCTGTGTGTGCCACTTCCTGTCGGTCATTTAGTGGGGTGTCTTGCTCAAAGTGCAAGGAAACCAAGCAACTGTGGATTTGAGAAGGATGCACCCATGCTGGCACTAGCTGCCATGGACTCGAGGGTCATCCAGTCCTGCCAGCGCGGAGGGACAAGGGAAAGAGGGTGACTGCCGCCACTTGATGTTGGCGATTGGGCGCTCCTTGAAGGTGTGTTCATGTTGGTAGCTACCGGACTCCAACGTCTCATAGTCGAACCTCTCCGATGCCGTGGATGGGCTTGACTGCACCTGCGCCGTGCTGGTTCGGCTAATCATGACAGCCACAAGATCACGTCCTCATCTTAAGCCTCTCCCCACCCAGACAACCAGTGTGCCTGATTCTGCAGGAAGTCCCCATCCCGCGAGGACAATGCCAGCACACCGTGGACATCCTCAATTTGCCGTGCCAGGCTCTGAACTATACTTCGAGAATCGAGAGCAGCAACACCTCATCCCTAGTCGTCCCTGCCTGCCTGCCGCGCAGCCGTTAGCTGAGTGTGCTGGCAAGTGTCATCTGCAGTTCTTGCCATAAACTCCTCCTGCTTTCGCCGTTGTCGCAGCGCTCGCAAAATTAGAAAACCTGCCTGCAAGGCACCGCAAGTCCTCCTGAAGCACTGTGAACTATTTCGACTGCGCATAACTCTCATAGTTCTGGTCCAGGACACGATTGCTACCAGACCAGTTCCAGCTGCCAGGCTTACCTGCTCGTCACCCATCCCATCCTGAAGGACCAAGGCCCATAAGGCCCATGAGGTATCATGGCCATAAAGTCATGGAGGTCCATGTCTAAGTCTCGATCAGAGGCTGGTAGGTTCAGCTGCTGGTACGGAAACCCAGTCGAAAGAACACCAACCTCAAGCGACTCAAGCCAGACGACAGTCTACAGCCCGTTCCTGTTGACCTTTCTTAACTTGCCTGCAAGACCCACAGCTTCACAAAACGCGGGCTTGAAGCGTCTTGCTGGCTCACGGCTAGCCTCACCCGTGCTCGTGAGGGCAAAGCCCTTCTGAACTGCACATGCTGTCGCCGAAGCCTGGTGAATCTCCACAAGGCATGGGAAACGTGGCGGAAGCAGTCTAGCATCTCAGCTTTGTCTAGAAGAGGTTAGCATCCAGCCTGTGCCGTCCGGAATTTCGGTCCTCACAGGATGCTGCATGATCAAGGTACGTGTGACATGCCGCCTGGCAATTCCAGTTCGGACCTGAATACTTCTCCTTCGCAGGATTGATGATTAATGACATATGCTTTGGACATATGGCATATGGCATACGGCATTGGTGCTAGCATTACACATATTCAATGTACTGAGAGTCAGCGCATTTCTGTGACATCCAGTCTGGCCACGGACACGCCACGCATGCGGTGAGACATTCCTGGTGAAACGACTCACAATGTGGAAACGTGAGACGACGAACTAGCAATACCGCTCGGCCACGCGGTGGAGAATATTAACCGCCAGCGACTGACAATTATGCAACAAGCACACTGTTCATTGTCAAGTTGACATGAACCCTGACCCTACCCTGCCCTGGATGAGCAAATGGCTGTTAAACCCCTGAACCCTGAACCCTAAACCCTAAAACTACAACCTTCTGCCCTTCACCCCTAGAAGCGGTCGGTCTTGTCCAGCAGATTGGCCTGGTGACGCTGCATTGCGGCCTGTTCGCCGGCCTTCATGTCCTCCTGAGGTCACGAAGCCTATTGAGGTTTCATGATTAGGTTGGTTATGTTTGGGGTTTAGGGATTAGGGCTTATGGTTCAGGGTTTCGCCCAAGTTGTCGAACAGTCGTTCGCAGTGGGACGACCTCTACGGGCTCTTCTGCGGCTTAAGGAGTTTAAGCTTTGTTTTGCCACCCCCCCCCCCCCAAAGCAGACCTTTGGGACGTAGGGTGTAGGGTTTTCCCTGGACTGTCAACCGATGTGAGCTTGTGAAACTCCCCACGTGACAGCTGCAGTGGATTGCTCGAGGACCTAATGGGCCCGAAGTACCCAGGCGCTTCAAAAGTACTGTCCTCCTCTCATCCACTGTCTGGTTCTTTTTCACTCTCGCTTCTTCTTCGTCTTCTACTCAGCGAAGAGGCCCCCCCGAGGAGGTGAAATGGTCGGCTCCCGTGTTGGGCGTCGGAGCGTGTGAGGGCCCCCTCTCAGCTCTTCTCTCTCTCTCTCTCTCTCTCTCTCTCTCTCTCTCTCTCTCTCTCTCTCTCTCTCTTTCTTTCTTTCTTGGGGGCGTGGGGGCGAACCCCCTGGCTGTGCGCCTGCCCCGGTATTCGGGGGTCCTTGGTTGGTTGAGTTCGGGGAGACAAGGTCGGGCTTGGCGCCTATGTCTGTGTTGCCCCAGTCCTTAAGGGTCCTTAGTTCCCCCCCCCCCCCCGCGCCATTCCCTTCCGTTTCTCTCCCTGGCTGGTACCATCCAGCATGCGAACTGCCGGGGCCTTTCAGAAACTGTCGGAAGCTAGGTCAGCGCCTATAACCCTCCGGGCCCCCTACACGATTTCATAGCCCCCGGAGTTCAGTGCAGTGAAACGAGTTAGCCTTCTGTGGTCTCAAACAGGCTGGCCCCCTAAACTCCCCAAAGCAGCCCCAAATCAACTCGAAGTCCTATCCTCGAAGCGCCTGGAAGTGGAACCTGAAAACTCCCAGCCCCCACAACGGCTTACTCACTCTACTTTGCTGTGCTATGGCCCCGTGCGAGGGTAGACTGGGCCCCCTCATGTTGGAAATTCCTACTGCCAGTGCCCCCCTGTTCTTAGTCACCTGCTAGTGCCCCCCTGTACTTAGTCAACCCCCGCGTGGGCTCGTCTACGCCTGTGCTCCTCTGCTACATTCAGCAGGTCAATGCCCCCGGGGGGCTCAGTACGTCTGCGCCGGTGTGTTTCATCTTCGTCCCCCGCTTCGTCTTCTTCTTCTTCTCCCGCTTCTGTCGTGAGGTGCTTGTACTGGTAGCTTGACCCCCCACTCCTGGACCTTCTGGTGCGCTGGCCGAAAGCCAGCCTCCGACGCTGCTTGGACCGCCTTCTATTTGCGGCTATCCCCATTTGGGCTTCCCACCTTCTCCTCATCGTCTGCGGCTGCGGGTAGCTACTAGGAGGCGGGGGTTGCCATGCTTGCGTCGGTGGCGTGAGTGGTGCACCCCCATCTATCCCCTGCTCCGAGCTGGTTGCTCCCCCTGTTCCCCCTTCTGCTTCCAGCGTGACGATTGCCTCGATCTTCTCCCTGCCATTATCGCGATCTGGTAGTAGGTCTCGGTCTCGTTGGTTGGTTTCGCCCCCAGCTTCCGCAGCCCCCTCCCCTGCGTGGCCCCCTCTCGTCGCAGCCCCCACCCGTGCAGCCCCCTCGCTTCCGCCTCTCCTTCTCCTGGCTTCTCCTCCCGTGCTTGGTGGCGGTGGTGGTGGTGCCGTGTGTCGTGGTGGTGGTTGTTGTTGTGGTGGTCGTGGCTGCTGCGGTGGCCACGCCGGTGGTGTGGGTTGTTGTGGTGGTTCTGGCGTGTCTTCGATGGCCAAGAGGTCAGCCCCCCAGAGGTTGTGGCACCACTCATTGAGTGCTTGTAGCGCCGCTTCGAGTTGTTCTTGTACTTCCCCCCCGGTGAACGGCATCAGCCTCTGGAGGATGTGACGCGCTCGCACAATGGGGTGGCCCGTTGGCTGGAGCTGGTTCCCAGGGTTTGGTCCCGGCGGTGCTTCTTCTCCCCCCGCTGCTAGCGCCAGGGCATCGGCTGGATGCACCTCCCCCCCTTCCGCCTCCCGGTTGTGTTGTGTTGCCAGGGCACTCGCCTCCCCCCCCAGGCACGCTTCCATGTGGTGTTGTGCTTGTTGTAGGTGGTGGCTTGCTTGCGGGTGCGTCGGGTAGCTTGCCGCTATGAGCAGCTCCTGTTCGGCTTGCGGTGCTCTAGCTTCTGCCATGGATTGGAGTGCCCAGCTGCTGGTCCTTACCACCGTCCCCAGCCACCTCCTCCCCTGTCTTAGCAGCCCCAGGATTGCCCCCACATCCTGTATCCTCTCCTCCGCGTTCAGTGCCCCCCCAGCCCATACGGACGTGCTGCGCCAGCCTAATTGCTTCTTCAAAGTTGGTGGTGCCTCCTGTGTGGTGGGTCCACCCCCCCGTTGCTGTGGTGTCGTTGTCTTGGGCCGGGCGCGGTGGTGGTGGGTTGCTGCTGTCAGGGTTGTTGATCGGCGACGGCGGCCGTTGCTCCGCTAGCCTGCCTCGTGGCCTGGTGCTGCTGCTCGCGGGTTCCTCTCCTCCCCCCGGCTCCATATCTTCTGTGTGGTTGTTCACCAGCTGTGATCCCGTTGCTCCCCCTTCCCCTGTCCATGCCTGCAGGCATTCTAGGGCATTGGTCAGGTGGCTGTGCCCTGACTGTAGGGTGTTGGTAACTGCGTCGGTGGTAGCTTGGGTGCCGGTTGTGTGCTCCTGGAGGGCCTCGAGGGCTGCTTGGATGTATGTCGCGGCTGTCGTGGCCCCTCTTGCTCGGGCGTCTAGCTGGGGTTTGTGGCGCTTGGTTGCTTGCTCTTCTGGTGGCTGTTGTTTCCTCTTCCTGTCTCCTCTGCCCCCGCTCTTCCTGCCGCCTGACCTGCCCCCTCCCCTCCCTCTTCCTCGGCTCTTCTGGACCATGCAGTTGTCCTCCTCTTCCGCTTCTGCCTCCGCTGCCAGCTGCTCTTGTGCTTGTCGCCGCGTGCGGGGTGTTCCCTCCGGTTGAGGGGGCGGTGAGGGTGGTGGTGGCGTGGGTGGTGGCGTGGGTGGCGGTGGTGTGGCTGCCGGCTTCCGCTTTGGTGCTGGGTCAGAGGGCCGGCTCCCACTTTGCTGTGGGTAGGCTTGTGTTGCTGGTGGTGTTCCTGTGTTCTGGGGGTGTGGTTGTTGTTGCTGCTGGCTTGGTGGTTGCTGATGGCCCGAACTGGACGCCCCCCCTTGTTGGTAGTTGGGTTGCGGTGCGTCTGGCCCCCGCTGGTCGCCCTGCCTGGGTTTCATCGGGAGGGGCGTGATTCTGGATGTGCGGTAGATGTCCGGGTCCACCCTTGCTAGTTGCCCTTGCTGCAGTGGGACGTGCTCCTTTGGTTGTTCCCCCGGCTCGGTCTCTTCTTCCTCCTCCGCGGTTGCAACCCCCGTGACTGCCATAACCCACACGTCCTCCCCCTTCACCTTCCTGAGCTGTCCTTGGGTACCTCTGGCTATGGGCCGTGGTTGGTCCTCCCCCTGCGGAGTATTCCTCCCTAACTGCCTCACTCTTTGGCCCCCTGGTACATGCTTCCATTGGTCCGCAACCTCAAAAGCCCAGAGGTATTCACCTCTTTTCCCCGGCCAGAAGATGATTTGGTTGTTCTTGCTGATGGGCAGCAGCGGGGGCCCGTCCTGCGACCATTCCCAGCCTTCGTCCCCTCTGTTCCCCCCCCCCGTGGTGGTGGGTTGCCGTGGTGCGTTGCTTGTGTCCCCCGGGGGATTGGCCTGGTTCGGGCCCGGGTGACCCTGTGCACACGGTTCGTCCTCCTCGTCCTCGTCATCTTCGTCATCATCGTCATCGTCATCATCGTCGCTGCTCCAGTGGGTTTCGGACGAGTCACTCGTCCCCTGGGGTTGGTCGGTGCGTGGATCTCGTTCTCGGTCGCCATGGCCAGTGTCACGATCTTGTAGTTCACGACGTTCTCGGTCGCTGGTCGGCTGGTTCTGCTGCGGGTGCTGGTCCCTGGGTCGTTTGTGTCTGTTGAGGAGCTCGGCCCAGTCTTCCTGCGGTGTGTGCCCCCCCTGGGTTGGTTGCCCCCCTCCTTCGCAGCTGGCTTTGCCCCCCCGCTTTCGTGCTTGCTGTTTTCTTTCCCACGCCCTCCTGGCCTTGCGCTCGCGGTTGCGCATCCTCTGCTCCCCCCGCCCCTCGTGCCGGTTCCTTGCCCTCCTCGCCATCGCCTCCTCAAACGTCTCCCCCTCCCGCATGTACCAGTGTGCCGGTCCGTCTTGGCTTTGCTCCTGGTGGCTGCCTCCCTCCCCTTCGCCTTCGGTTGCCGCGTGGTGTTGGTGTGGCTCTTCGTCGTCGGTGTGCTCGGCCGGCGGTTGTGGAGGCTTCGGCTTGGTGGCTGGTGTGCCCCCGCATGTGGTGTAGTGGGTCGGCCGTTCTCCCTGGCGTGGTGGTGGTGCTTTGACTGGCGGGTCACTGCTTCTGTGTTGTCTCGGCCCTTGGGTCGGTGTGTCGTGGTGGCGCGGCTGCTGCGGCGGTTGGGGAATGGGCTTTGCGGGCGGCGGCTGGTCGTGGTGGTGTTGGAGGTGTTGTGGCGGCTGTGCTTCGTGGGGCTTCGGTTGGTGTGGTTTTGGTGGTTGGTGTGTCTGTTGCCGCTGTTGCGGTTGGGTGGGGCGTGGTTGTTGCTGGTGTGGCTGCTGCTGAGGATCGCGCCCGGTCGTTTGTGCAGACGGCGGCTGCTTGCATTGTCGCTGCTGCTGTGGTTGCTGCTGGGTGTTCGGTCGCTGTTGGTGTGGTGGTGTTTGCCGCTGCTGTGGTGGTGGTTGCGCCGGGGGTGACTCCTGGTGGGGTGGTGGCTGTGCCTGCTGCGTTGGTTGGTGCGTCGATCGTGGTTGTGGTGGTATCGGCTGTGCAGCGGGTTGCTGTGACGTGTGGTGCGCCTCTGGTCGTTGTGGTGGTTCCGTGCCCCCTTCATGGCAGTGTGCCAGGTGTGGGGGGGGGTGTTGTGGGGGTTGTTTTTGCGCCGGTTGTTGCTTGGCTTGCTTTGGGTTCGGGTGGCTCGGTGGGGTTTCAGTTGGCGTGCTTTGGCTTGGTGGATCGTCTTGGGGTTGCTGTGGAGTGTCTGCGCACTGGGCTATGCTGGCTAGTATGCGGGTGACCAGCTGTCCCCCTTTGTCTGCTGTTGGGGGAATGGGGATGGTGACCGTGAGGCGGTCGCTCTGGACTCCGATGGTGGGGATTTGGGTTGTTGGGAGGAAAATGTGCCCCCCGGTCGGTCTGGGAATGTCGGCTTGTGGCCCCCCTGGCTCGGTAGGTTGGCTGTGCGGTGGTGTGGGGGGATGCCCTCTCTGCGTGGGCGTGCAGTGTCCCCACTGGTCGTCGTGCCATGGGTCCGTGTCGGGGTCGTACGGTGCAGGGATTCGGATCGCCCATCTGTTGGGGTGGTGTGCTGGTGTGCCGGGTTGAGGGGGTGGCTGCTGCGTGTCGGGCGAGGGGTAGTATTCTTCCCAGTGGGTTGGGATCTGGTCGGGGGCGTGGTGTTGCAGGGTGAGCTGCCCCGTTGGCGTGGTGGGCCTGCTCAGGTGCTGGTTGGGTGGCCGCCCCCTCGGGAGGGGGTCTTGGTGTGGTGCATCAGCAGGGAGCCCCTCTGTGGGGTTGGTGGGCCACTGGATGTGGATGTGGGTGGCTCCTTGATGGTGGGCCTGGTCGTCTTCGAGGTTGCCATTCTCGGTGTCCCTGCCAGTGTCACGATCTTGTAGTTCACGATGTCCTCGGTGGCTGGTCGGTTGGTCGTTTTCGTCCCCCTGGTTTGGGTCGGCTGGTGGGTGGGTCGCCTGTGTCCCCCCATCTGCTGGCTCTGGTTGGTTGCTGGGTGGCTCGTAGCCCCCCTCGGCCGGCTCGTGTGTTGCTGGGTTTGCCACTGGGTTGCCCCATTCCCCAGCGGGATCGGCGTGCGGGGGTTTGCCCCCTGCCGTGGCGCGAGCTAGCTGTGGCGATTGTCCCCACAGCTGGCCCAGGCTGAGCCCCGCCACTATTGCCCCTATCACTCGGAGCATAGCTGCGTCGGTGCGGGGGTTGTGTCTTGTTGTTGCTTCTGAGAGCACTCACGGCTGCAGTTCACTCGCTATCGTCCAGTGCACATGCCCTTGCAGCTTGCCATGCAGACATGCATGCGTGTGTTTAGGGTTTTGGGGGTCTTCTTCTGTCTGTCTTCTGTGACGCGTGGTGGGGTGTCGGTGTGCGCGTGCGTGCCGGTGCAGTGTCTCCCCGGTGGTGGTGTGGTGGTGATGGCGGTGGTGTTGGTGGCAGTGGGGCTGTGGTCCACGGAAGTGCTGGTGGTGTTCGTGGTGGTGGTGGTTGCGGTGGCGGTGGTGGTGGTGTTGGTGATGGTGGTGGTGGTGGTGGTGGCGATGGTGGGGGTGCTCGCGTGTGATTCTGCTGGCTTCCCCTATCCGTTGCGGTGCGCAACATCATCCGTGATTGCCAGGTTCCCCCTTTTTCGCCCCCCCCCCGTGTTTCGTGTGGTTTTGTTGGGTGCGAGGTTGCCAAGCGCCTTTTGCCTTCCGCTACTCCACGGCGGGTCATGCCTCGTCACGAACTCCTCGGTTTGGGCTTGCCACCAAAGACGATCTTGAGCTCGAATGTCCCAGTCTTGTCCCCCGACGGCGGCCACGGCTCGCTCAATGTCCGTGTGTGGGTTGAAGCGACTCGGATGTCGCAGCCCCCTGGGGTTGGCTTGTTCAGCCTTCCACCATTTTTGCCCCCGCCACAGGAGGATCTCTTTGGTGCAGCTCTCATGTTGTCTGGCGACATGTCCCCATAGCCCCCATATGCGACGCAGTGCGTGGGTAGACCATCGCTGGACTTGGTGGTGGTGTACCTTGGCCCTGGCGTCTCGCAGCCCCCTTTGGTTCCAATCTACCCAGGTTTCCCCCGCGCGTTTTCCAAGCCCTACTATTTTCCTGACGTAGTGGAGCTGACACGAGTTCGCAGCCTTCAGCAGCGTTTCGTGCGGTGGCCACGCACTACATCCCCACAGTGCTGCAGGACGGAGGTACACCAGCATCAGCTTGAGTCTGGGTGGAAGTGGGGTTCGGGCAGTGAGCTCCTGGGCGTGGGCGTGGAAGGCTTTGCGGGCTCTCGTGCGCATTTCTGCTATCAGTAGGGTGACTTGGTTCTTGAACGCCACCGGCGAGCCGAGAATGTGGAAGGAACCTTCTTCCGGTTGCGGGTCAACCCACTCCCCCCCAATGCGAAAGCGTCCCGGTTGCTCCGCATTCGTGATGATGGCCGTCTTCTTCGGGTGGATGTGTAGGCCATCTTTCTTTAGCGTTTCCTCCACACTGGTGAGGCGTTTTTGGAAGTTCTCGGCGTCATGGTCCCAGACATAGGTGTCATCCATGAAGGCTCCTTCATTGTGTGGGCACGGGGGCCCAGCCCCCTGTCTTGTGGCTGGCAGGCGTGCTTGTTGGAGGGCTCGACCCATGAGTGCGGCGAACAAAACAGGCGAATCCGGTGCTCCTTGGCGTACTCCTGTGGTTTGGAGGACGATCACGATTTCCCCCCCGATGGCGACTTGTACGGTCTCCGCCTCAAGCAGGGCCATCCACGTCCTTGCTTCCCATGGTTGTCCCCCTCGATCGCCGACCCAGTGCGCCACCATGGCCCCCATGTTCTGCTGGTGTACGCTGTCAAACGCTTTGCGGACATCCAGTTTGGCTATCCAGGTGGGCAGCTTCCATTCTACCCCCGTTCTGACAACTTTGCGGAGGACCATGATGAGCTCCTCAGCTTGTTTGCCCCTCCAAGCCCACTGAAACTTGGTGAGCGGCTCGAAGTGGTGGCTGCATCTCCCCAGCAAGAGCTGTGATAGCCACTTTAGTGTCGAGCTTGAGAGCGTGATGGGTCTTGTTTGCCCCCACTCCGTCGGGAGCGTTACTTTGGGTAGCAGGATGGTGACCCCCTCTCCCATCTTGCCGTGGAGCTTGCCGGTGTAGAGCACGTCGTTGTAGAGGTAGAGGAGTCTCTCCCCCCAGACCCGGTCCTGTTGCATGGCTCGCAGCGCTTCCAGTGAAGTTCCGTCGACACCGGTGGCTTTTCGGCGCCCCCACGTGGCCATTGCTGCAACCAGTTCCTCTTCTTCGAATGGCTTCCAGGGGGTCCTTTTGCATCGATGTTCCAGAGCGCGTCGTAGCTCCCCAAAGGCTTTCTGGACTCGTTCTCGGGAAACTTTGGCGAATGTCCCCTCAAAGTGCTCGCGCAGTTCATCTTGCCAGCCTGGTCTACCCAGCAGGTGGTGCTCCCATTGTTTGTTTTGGCGTTGTTTCCCCAGCGCTCGCAGCTCTCCCCAGTTCATGTTGGCAGCTGCTTGCACTTTGCGCCGCAACCATGCCTTCCTTTCACGTTTGTGCGTGTTCCAGACTTGCTTCCATAGGCCTCGCCGTTCGGCTTCCCCCGCGTGCTTGGCTCGATGTCGGAGGTGCTTCAGCTTGTCACTCTCTTGCCACGGTTCACCTCCTTGGGGGGCGGGCACGGTGATCGCTTTGGCCACCTCTGCAATGATGTGATGAGGATCCCCTCGGCGTTGTTCCCGTAGTGCTTCTTCGACTTGATCAAGATCTTTCAAGACGCGCGCACCCCATGTTGCCGTGAGTTTCGGCTTGTTCCGCACCGCGAAGTTTGTCTCTAGCATGACTGCGTCGTGGTCCGACTGTATGATGTCCCTCGTCCCCTCCATCACGTGCCCTTCCCCAGCTGGGAGTCTGCGCGTGGCAATGTAGTCCAGCCGCCGGGCTCGCATGGCCGTGTTGTATGGGTGGTACGAGGGCTCGTCCATTGCTTGGTCAGGTAGTCGTAGTTCGTGTTCTTCCATCCAGCGGAGTAACGTTTCCCCTCGCCCCGTAGACGCCGCCGCCCCCATTTCCAATTCCCGGAAGGTCTCGTTGAGGTCGCCCCCCAGGATGACGCGCATCTCCGCTAAGGCTGTGCACGCTCCCCATCCCGTGAGGATACGCTCTGTCTGAGGGATCGTGGCATGGTGTGGAAGGTGTGCTGATAGGACCCCTACCATGGTGGGTTTGGTGTGCCCCTCATTGCTGCAGGGGGGTGTTGTGGTGGGTGTGTTGGTTGTTTGTGGCGGTGGTGTGGGTGTGTCCGTGGTTGTCGGGGCGTCAGGTGGTGCACGCTGTGCTGTTTTTCCCCCCCAAAGAACAACTGACAGCCCCCCTTCTAGGCTCTCGGCTTGTGTGTGACAATATTTGAGATTGTCATATGCGACCCCCTCTCCCCTCCACTCTGTGTCCATCTTCCCCATGACGAGAGTCCAATTTTCTGAGCTCTCGATGTGAATGCCAGGCTCGCAGATCACCTCTTGGAGGGTCACCACGTTCACTGTGGCAAGGTTTGCATGTGGGCCGCCCCCCCGACTGAGCGTGAGGAGGATGTCGAGAACTTTCTTGGCCCCGGCTCCTCCCACGTTCCAGGTGAGCATAGTCAGTGCTTGTTGGGTGGTCTTCCCCCCACCTCGGGGGTGAAACTGGAGTGCTCTGTCCATGGGCGATCACTGAAGGGCCCCTCTGAGCCCCGACCCTTGCTGCTGGGTTCGCTCCACTGTGGCTCTGAGCGCTTTGGCCATCTCGTTGACGTCCACCCATCCCGGTCCTATCTTGTCTGCCCCTTCTTTCGGGGGGCTGACAGCTGACGAGATCCGGGCACCTCCGTACCACACCGTGCCCGTAGCGAACTCCACCTCCAGGTCGTTGTGGCTGCCCCCCAGCTCTAGGATGCATCGCTTCACTTTGGCTGCCAGTCTTGCTCGTCGGCGACGTTCTGGTGGCTGGGAGATGGTGAGGTATGCGTAGCGAGGCTGCCCCGTGTCCTCCCTCACATGTCCCGTTTGGATTTTGGCATTGCGGACGATCGTGATGGCCCTCTGGATGCGTTGGCGGTACTCTTCACCTCCTTCTCCGACTCGGGCCCCTTTGAGGGGAATGAGGGCAAACCCCCTCCGGATCCCAGGTACAAAGGCGTCCTGGTATTCGATGTCGACCTTGAGTTGGCGTAGGATCTGGGTGGCTTTCTCGATCACTTCGTTGGCGGGCGTGTTGTCCCCCCATCCTCCCATGATGAGCGCCGGCTTGCGGCCCCCGATCCCATCGTCGGTCGTCGGCACGCTTGTGGTGGATTGCCCCGGGTTGCACCCCGACGTCTCCAGCTTTTCAATGCGTTCCTCCAGGCTGCGTTGGTTGGCTTCCATCTTGTCTTCCAGGTAGCGCTGCCCCTCCACAACTTCCGCCATTTTTGCCCCTTGGTTGTCCTGCTTGTCGGTCAACTGTTTCAGCAGCGCCAGGGTGGTTTGGAGTTGTTTGGTGACCTCCGACTCCACGGTGGTGACTCTCTCCGCCATGTCTTTCTGCACTCCCCCAATGGCGTGCTGGAAGTCCTGTTTCATCGCCTCCTGGTGGGCTTTGAGCTCGGCTTTGAGGGCCCCCAGCGAGATGGCGTCCTCCACTTCCACCACTTCTGCCGCTTTGCGTTTGGCGGGCGAGCTGCCCTCACCTCCGCCCCCTCCTCCGTTCGCAGCTGTCGATGCTGCCCCCAACGTAGTCATGGTTTGCCTTCTCGGTGTCGCTGCCCAAGTCACGGTCTTTGAGGTCACAAAGTCCCTGGCGAGGAAGAGGTCGTGCAGGTGCGTTGCCCCCACGTACACCCCCTGTAGGCTCGCCGAGGCCCGTCGGGTAGCTGTGCACTAAGTCCCCCGCACGCCTCTGCGGTCCCCGAACTCACCGAAGGCCAGCAGCGGTTGCCCCCGTGGATTGAAGACACCGCAATTGACGAGGACGGCCCCCGCGATGAACACGCGTAGTTCTGCAAACGTGTAGTACAGCTCGTATGGCGGCGCAGACCGGGGCAAGGCTCAGACTGCCCCCCCCCCTCTCTCACAACCCTCGCCTCTTTGGCTTGCTCTCTTTTGGTTGAGGTGGCCAGGCCTCGGGGTGCCACCTTGAGCACTCGTGGCTTGAGCCAAAATGGCTACTCTCTCTCTCTCTCTCTCTCTCTCTCTCAGCTCTCTCAGCGCTCTCTCTCTCTCTCTCTCTCTCTCTCTCTCTCTCTCTCTCTCTCAGCGCTCTCTCTCTCTCTCTCTCTCTCCTCTCTCTCTCTCTGGCTCTCTCTCTCGCGCTCGGCGGTCAACAACACGAGGAAAAGATTTGCTTGGTGTCCAACCCATCCAGCTCGGCACACGCCTGTCTTTCGTTCACTCTCCGTCTGTCCATCTGCCTAAACCTTGAACTCTGAACTCTGCGATTGCCAGCCAAGAATCCGCTCCGATTCCTTCAGACCAGGTTCTGCGAGCCTCGGGAGGAACGTGACAGACATCGCTGAAAGTGAGAAGAGGTGCGGATGTCCGAACAGTCGCTAAAATGGCGAGTGCTTCCTTGCTATTTTCCACACCAGTGTAAGCCGAGGGCTGCAGCCTCTGTCAGGATTCGTCTGCACCCACCAGTTGCCATCAGGCTCTGCTTTGTGCGCCCGTCCCCACGGAAGACACCATTGACGCCTGCCGAGTTCAACTAGCCCACACAGATGTCAGGAGAGACCAGCTGGGAAACAGAGCCCTAAAGTGGTTTTAAGGTGCATCAGGTCCGGTCGAAGACAACTTGATTGAACCGGTGAGGGGTGTGGAGTTCATGTAAGTTCATGAAGCCATACAGCAGTATCATATTCCACAGCTGTGGAGGTCAATCATCGCAACCCTGACTCCGACCATGGAAGTTATGTTCCCCACGATTCAGAAACTCAGGAGGTGCCTCCAGGACCATAGCTCTTTGCGAGGTCCACCCAAGGTTTGGCTCGAGGCATTCCAAGCGGCTTGCCTGAAATATGCAAAGAACCGCAGACCAAACAAAACAAAGGGCCAAAGAGGCCCTGGAAGCTGTCTGCAAGCTCAGGCATCTTGCATCCGAAGGGCTGAGATCCTTCGCTGCATCCACTTGGTGCATTGGCTTGTAGGACTTGGGGACCTTGCTTCCCTTGGCGCGCGCTTCGGCCATGTCCACGAAGGATTGGTCAACGGCCTCGGCCGGCACAGTCAACCGTAGTCAAACAGTCAAAGTCTTTACGGCTGAAATCGGTAGTCAACTCACAGATACCTCCTCTAAGAAAAGAACTCAGGAAGTGAAGTGACAAGGGACCATGGAGCAGCCGGGTGTGATCCGCGGCCGAGGCCAATCTGCCTCGGCCTTTTCGCGCTGCTGCTTTTGAAGCATCATCTTTGCCTTGGCAGCAGAACCCGTCCTGACTCAACCCTGCCCTCAGGCTTTCGCAAGTTACAGCCTTCCGCTTCGAAAGAAGCCAAGTTTTATCCGTGGCCTTTCCGGGCAGCCACTTCGGAGCTCTTCCGGGCACTTGCCATTTAAGCAGCTAACAACTGACGACGCGTGTGCTCATTCGGCCAACTCCAAGCTGGTAAAAAAACCTCTCAAAGTCCTAATCCAACGCAGTGCCCGAATCGACAGGCGGCGTGTTCGGCCTGCAAGGCAAGCTCGGCCTGGCTGAGGGAAGTGTAAGGACGTTTTGGGGGCAGGAGTCTTGCCTACAACCCTTCGCACAGAATTTATTCTTTGCCCGGTCGTGCACGCACATCGGGCCGCGTGATCGTGGCCATGCAACCACAAAGTTCACCGGCTGACGTGCATTCAGCAGCACACGATGTGCGAGCAACTCCCCACAGCATCCCGCAGCCTCTCGCTGACGTCGTAGCTTCACCCCTTCAGCCTCACCCGCACGGCGCACGGCATCATCGACGGCATCCCGCTCCCGCTCCTGCCGTTGCAACGTACTGCGGTCGCAGCCAGAACCACTGGAAGTAGCACTTGCAGCACTGTTGTTCTTGTTCTTATTTTCGACGCAACGAAAGAAGCGTCCTTGCCAACGCGATCCAGCTGCCTGGAGACGTCTGCAGCGCCCTGCCTTGGAAACACGTCCGCTGGTCACAATATTCTGTTGTAATACACAATCCTTAACACTCCATCCCCCTGCGTGTGCTCCAGACTATCGCAATCTCCAGCTTAGGATTCGGGGATGGTTGGATTATTTAGGCTCTCCTGCCACTTGCAAACCGAAGTCAGCAAGAATCGTCAGTTCAAGTCGCTGCATGCGCATGCCTTGCAACACTTTCTCCTGCTGACGCTTACGAGCAGCATCTCGCCTGCCCAGCAGGGAGCACACAAAAAATGACACGCCAGCTTTGTAAAACCTTCGCGGCAAGTAAACCGCAACCTGCTGCCTTGGCCTAGCCCTGTTCACAAAACATGGGGGTCTCCGGGTACCAATTTTATACCGCAAGTAGAATACCCCAAGTAGAATACAATCCCCAAAAGATCCCCGAAAAGGGTACGCTTATTTCCGGAAACCCCCATATGAATGCTAACTTTGTCAGCTGCCGAGCTGACCTCTCCAGTACCCGGCCTTGCGTAGTGCAGATCCAACCGGAGGTTGTGCTGCTTCTCGTCACCTGCCCCGTGATACTTGCGTGAAGAGGTCCACATGCTGCGGAGGCGCCCCCGATCAGAAATTGCTTCTTGGGGCTGGCACGATCTTGCCGCATGGTCTCATGGTGATGCCGCTCTTCCAAGTCACCTTTGGCCAATGTATGTTTCATGTTGACTTGCGGGCATAGTTGCGGAAGCACAAGCTCAGGCCAATATAGAACCTGCCGATACTTATCCTTAAGCACGATCAAAACCTGGGCCGCTTTCCAGATCTCCTTGTTCGAAGTCAAGGCGCGGCCGGCTGTTGCGAAGTATCGCTCCTCGAACGACACGAGCTCTTCTACCGAACCTACCATGATCACCTGATCCTGACAAGCACCAGCCTCCTTGGCATCGGCATTGCGCTGCGCCGCCTTCAGCCTATCCTGCTGGGCTGCCAGTCGGTACTGCTCCTGGCCAGAGCTCCGGGCCCATGATTCACTGAGAAACATGGTCGTAGCCGGGGCAGGCTGACAACGATGGAGACTGGAAGTGAGATTTCCACATCAGTGATGGGAGGTCGAGCAGAAGCATCAAACCTTCTCCACAGTCTCTTTGGAGGGTGGGAGGAAGACATGATAACACCTCTCACTGCTTCTAAGATCAAATATTGGACTCGCAGGGTCGACTTTGCGGAGATTCCAGCTTCAGCTTCTCCTACATGCTCTCCCTCGACGTTTCTTGCCGGCAGGTTTGTCCTGAAGCAGCTGCTCACGCATTCGCGCATTTAGCTCATCTCTCTCCTCAGCTCGCTCAGCCACCAGTGCATCAAGGGCCATGGCTTTAGGGTGTGACGGAATTGGATCCCCCAAACTTCCCCCAAATTGCACACACACGCACGCACATACACAAAAACCCTTAGAGCCTCAGAGGGGTTGTGCCTCCGTAGTGTCACTTCAAGATCATTGATTCCCCCCAAAAATGACTTGCCAGAGCATCAGGCCCAAAATGTGTGTCAACACCTCTCGTTGAAAATCATTGCGCTTGAAAAGAGATGTCAAAATCCAAGCAATTAGAATGGGGGCCCCCTGCGCCAAGTCTCAGCTTGCTTGTCGTTGTTGTTGTTCACTGCTCGGCGAGCAATGGCTTCAAGCCTGAGTCTAATTTGGTGAAGGCAACTGGCTTCTGACTCATGTAGCCGCAATCCCGCCCTAATCCTGCCCGCACATTCAGACTGTATGGGGTTGCAAAGAGCCAAGGCACATTTCGTTCCCATGCTTCTTGAGCACCTACCCACAGCGTAGCAGGCTGCTCTTCTGCTGCATGCCGCATGCGAAGTGCTAGGAAGGCAGGTGAGGCAAGTTTGCCTCTCTTCTCTTCTTCTGGGAGTCGAGGTCTTCGCACAGGAGCTGGATGCTCCGTGCCTCTACAAGGCTCGTGCCACAAGGCGTCACCGGAGAAAGCCTTCTTTAGAAAGTGCCATATGTGCCATAATGCTTATATGTTAGCGGACTTTGGTGCCTTGATCTCGGCTCCATCCATGAGGTCCTGGAGCCGAGCTTCCTTGGCCCGCTCCTCAATCAGGGCCATCTGCTCGTCCAGGCCCTTGCGCATGGCCAGGCACTTCTCCTGCTCGTTGTCCTCACTTCACAGGCTTGTTTAAGGCTGTTGGGAACACTTGTGGGCAAGTGAGAGACTTCGACTCATGGTCTTGCATTCGAAGGGTTGTGCACGGCTCTCCTTCTCCATTTGGGTCCGTCTCAGCTTGTTGAACGAATCTGCGGTGACGGTCTTTACCATCTCCTCAAACTCGTTGCTCTGAGCTTGCCTGCTTGCGGGCGGCCGGTTGCAAGAGCTTTATCGTTTCCGGCGTGAGGGGCCTTAGTGCTTTTAGCGGGGTTGACGTACATCAACCACACACACTGGGCATCACGGGCATCACGGGCATCATGGGCATCCCCTGGCCATCCCTCCAGTTCGTCGCGGCTGGCCACTCGTGAGGCCGTCTGATGGCGCCCTAGAGCCGCAGAGTCGCAAAGCAGTTGCTGGTATTTCTTGACACGACCCTGCCATATACCGGGTCTGTGCAACAGCTGAAAACTGTCACGACGTAGCAGTTTGGGCCACCAGTCAGTCAGGTGAGCAAACTGAGCACACTTTGAGACGGAAATGTCTGCTCCTCGGCTATAATTATTTGGCAATCAACAACAGGAGATTGGCCTGTAGGCTTTGTTCTCTTCCAGCTGCTTGTCCAGCCTGTGCTTGGCAGAAATTTGCAATCAACCTTGCCTGCGCCACGAGGAAGAAAAGCCATGGGGGCTGATGGCTGGCAAGGCGCTCGCGACGATAGTATTCTTTCATGGCCCACTTGTGCTGCTCTCTTCTCTTCTCCTTGGGGCCACGAGGGCATTCTGACATCAAGTCATTTCTAAATTACTTCTCGTATCCCTTTTTGCTACTGGGCTCACTCCCTAAACCCTAAACCCTAAACCCTAAACCCTAAACCCTAAACCCTAAACCCTAAACCCTAAACCCTCTTTATTGACCAACGCTTCGACTTCCAAGGTGCTCCCCGCAATATCTTGCCAGGGCGCTTCTTCTACAAAGGCCTTCGCATCCCACTTGTTGCCGGCCTTCAGATTGGTCCATACGAAACACTCGAGTTTGTCCATGAAACTTGGGTGTTTCTAAAGGGTTTGGGATTTTTTGTTGCCACCCGCCGAGCTGACACTCAGGCCCATTGCAGGGACTCATGCGAAAATGGCTGGGATTTAAGGGTTTAGGCTTATCAAAGTTTGAGGTTTAGGGGTTAAGGTTCAGGTTTGCTTTTGCCACCCTCTATGACGCACTGCAGGAACTACACTCGTCACTCAAAGTCTCATCGCAGCACGACCTAGCTTTGCCATACCAACTTCAGAAGGGGCGTCACTTTGTAAGAAACGGCCTAACCCATAGCTAAATGAAAGCTCTCTCACACCTCTCCAACATTGAGTTCACTCTCCTTTTTTGCAAGTACAAACTACCAAGATCAGGTATTACGTTACACTCTAGAACTTATAGGATTGTAGGGCCTAGGGCTTCGGCTTAGGGTGGCTATGATGCAAGCAGGTGCATTTCAAGCACTCTGCCCCTGGTGCTGAGAGCATGCCCACCTTGCCTGCTTCAGTGGGTTGTCAGAGGTGTCCGTCCACATAGCTCGTGGGACGTACACGTCATCTGACTCGCTGGGGCGGTGGCCTGACATGCTTTATCCACCCATTGTCCGCCCTGCTGCCAAGACAAAGCTTGAACAGAAACCCTGCGCACGGAGAGCTCCCGCCTAATACCATGCCGAAGTCATTCTCTCCTCGATTTCGTAGTGTTTTCCGAAGGGAGGCCTTTGGCAAACACGCCGCACGCACCCACCGCTTCTGTCGCGCCCTATGCCAGCAGCTAGAAGCAGCCAAAACGCAAGCATGCGCCTAAATTGCCCTAGCGGAAGACACGGATGCACTCAGCTGCCGAGGTGCGCTCATCGTTCCCTCCAGCTGCGGGGCGCTGGAGGATTTCATGGGTGTTCGCGCTGCACTGCGCGACCCCTGCCCAACGTCCAAGGGGCAACAGGAACCCTACTCACTGATGCGACATCCTCCTGTCATGGGAGCTCGTAAACAAATCGATTTTCCTCTGCTATCGAGAAGGTGAACTAGGCTAAGGTGTCCACGAAATAACTCGTGGCCCCAACCAGGAAGGAAAACTATGAAAGCACGGCACGTCTGCTGGCACGCTTCGAAGCTGTGCCCCGAAGATGGCGGCAGCCCCTTCTGCTTGCGATGGGGTGCCAGTCGCCCATATGTTGGCGGGCAGAACTCACGCGAAACAGAAGCCACAAGCAGCATGCGGTGACCACATCACCTAGCTTGATGGTGGGGCTGTTGCCTACCAAGCCTAACCGTAGGCATGGCCGCTTGCGGGAGCACTCTTCTCCAGCACTGGTTAGCAGCTGGATGAGTGGCTAGGCAATTGGAGTAACTCTTGACACTTTGCACTTCCTTTCCTATGGCATGGTTTCTGCTTTATGTGCTCATGTTGCTCAGGTTGGCAGGGCTTGAAAGAAGATCAATGAGGAAGATGCAAAGCGAGCACCAAACGATAAGCATTTCTACCGCTGCTTGTTATTTGCAGCGCTGCTTCCTTTACAGCACCACATTGGGTACTCAGAAGATGTAGAAGCAGCCAAGACGGGCACTCCAAAGTAAGCCTCGGAGTACAAGCTCGGATGTGCCCACGAGCTTTCGTGGACCTGCTTCACGACCTTTTAAAGTTTAAGTACATTCGCAGTCTCCCCCTTTCCGCTCCGCTCCTGAGGAGCGGTGCCAATGTAGGCTGCCACACCAGCGGATCCAAAACTCGCGAGAAAACTCTCAACCAGCCGGCGCATTCTGCGATGCTACCAGTATTCACTAGTATTCATTAGTATTCATTAGTATTCATTAGTATTCATTAGTATTCATTAGTATTCATTAGTATTCAGAAGGTCCAAGACGTCTTTTGTCTCTTCACATTTAGATTCCGATGGTGCTTGTTGGGGGTTCCCTGCAGAGACTCAGACTCAAGCCCGAAACATGCTCATAATGCTCATATTCAGGGAGATCGCGGGGTGACGGGCACGCCTGTCAGCACTCTCAACCTGCCTACAGCCAGCTGTCGGGTGGACTCCGGGACGCCAAAGGGCTGGGCAAAGGTGTTTCGAAACCGGCAGGAACTCCCGGAAACTCCCCCGTTCGAGCTTCTGTCTCGGCTTTGCTCCATGATGGTGCTGGCCAGCTCAGCACCCTCATCGGACGTGATGCGGACTACTCGTTGGCACTTGCTCCTCCCACCGAAGCTCAACTCCGACTGCGAGATGTGCTGTGCCCCGTCGCTATCATAAGCACCGGGTTTTTGTACCGTCGTCTGGAGGGTATGGAAGGCACGAACCTCGACTCCCCGTTCATCCTTGATACTCACGCCAGCTGCACAGCCCATGAGCCACCAGCTAATAGCAATTTACAACGCTGCAAGGCTGAACTGTGCACTTGAGCCACTTGAGTCTCCTGCGGGCATTCTTGTGTCAGCACGCGCCCATAGTTCATTCTATGTGTGGCTTGAAAGCACCGTAGAGATCTGGCACGGCATGCCAGCCCCGCAAAAACCGTTACAAAAGAGATCAACAGGATCAACACATTTACTCCATGCCCATGCCCAGCCTGTGAAGTCGGCATCCCTACCCTAGCGGCCCTAGCCCTACCGCCCTACCGGCTTCGCCGGTGAGGGAGACAGCTCCCCAGGCCCTAGACCGGGGCTTATGGCAGCGGCATGCAGCAAAGCAAATGGAGGCATATGCTTCTGGTGCACAAGGCTTTGCCTCCAGCAACATAGACTTCGTGGCAGGCCCCAGACAAACATAAGAACATCTCAGGGGAAACAGCACCCGTCCTGACATCTCCTGTCCAGAATTTGCTGGAGGCCCCAACTCCAAGGCGCCAGGGCCGCAGAGGCATGGCTCTGTGGCTGATGCATGTTGACACTCGAAAAAAGACCCTGCTTTCGTCAGGTGTTCCCTGTTCTGTGCCCTGTTGAGACTCTCCATGCTGTCACAGTGGAAGTTCCACAGCGGCGCAACGCACAAGAGGCTGCACATCTGCTATCTCCACATCTATCCACTTCAGCTCCATTACTGCCAAATTTCACCAAGGGACACAGAGTCCAGGATCAGCACGTAGATGTTGGGCTGCCGGGCTAGGTGTGTGGGTCCTCAGCGTTGGAAGGACCCGCCTACGCCTGGAAGTCCTGCAGTCAGCACAATGTCATGTCCACCCAATGTCCTCGAGCATGACGCCTTGGCACCTCTTGGACCGAAGGGAACGCCGACGTATGCAGCCTAGTCTATGCAGCGAGGTGCTGGGTCTGAGTCGGTCCCTGTCATGCTTCGTTCCTTTTCTCAACTTCCCCTGTCGATCTGAGACACGAACGCGCTCCTGCCTCCACCCTCCACGAGGACGCTGGCGCCTCTTACCTGCGACAAGCTGAGCAGCAACTCTCCCCCTAAATCAGGGTTGATTCTAGGCAGTTCGTGGCAATGGTTGCCCCCCATGTGCATGAAGACTTGTGCTAGTGAGCAGTGACGTTGCTGTTGGGAGCTTGCCGGCTGCAGGCTACAGTGGTCTCGGAGGGACAAGTATGGACAGGTCTTTGGAAATCACTTTGCGGTGCAAGTTGATGAATCATCGATAAGGGTACCCACACACGTAAAAGGCGGGGCACCCCATACACGAAGATACCACTACTTCCAAACAGACCAAAAGGCTCGTGGCGGCCTTGATACGGGCACCATCACGTCCTGCAAGATCTTCGGCATTCCCCTGCGTTGCCGCACTCATTAGGCCACGAAGGCTACCATCAGCTGCCCTTCATTTTCATGCAGAAGTTCCCTCGCAAACTATCTAGCAGCCCTACAGTCAAGTACTGCGCACATCAGGTTACGCACTGGTTCAGGGACAGGTTCAGTCTACGTAACTCCGTGTAGACTGATGCAATCAAAACTAAGAATAGGAAGACGATAACGTCATCGAAATCAATCATCATCAGCCATCATATGCCGTCATCATGATCATCATTCCCGTTCTCACTATCATCAACAATCATCTATCATGAGCCATGATCCTCCTGATATTATCTGACTCATCATCATCACCAGCACCACCACAACTCACACCCTGTTCGATCTCCTATATGCACATAACACATGCCACAACAAGCCGCCCAGCTCAGCCCCCCCCCCTTCCCGACCCCCCCCCGATTTGTCCTGCTGCGAGCTTGTACGAGAAAGGTTTCTTGCTGGTGGCGGAAGGCAGAACGCGGACCCGGAACTCGCCCTCCTGCACAAGCCGGGAGCTGACAAGGTTAGACCAAAGCGGAGCCTGCAGGCATTCCAGTGTGTTCGGGGGCCTCAAAGATTGTGAGGTTTCCACCTTCAAGTTTGCTTGGCCTTGGAAACAGGTCAGAGAGTATCCTGGCACTTGCCCGGCGCGAACAACCTGGTTACCTCATCATACGTATGCATGAAGGGGCTGCGGCAGCCAGAAGTCTGTCGTCTGCACGCAAGGAGCCTGGCAACGACAGAACCTCTTCCCTCGAATTCTGCCTCTTGATTGTTGCCGAACCCAGGCTTTGCTTTCGCCCAGTCTCATCTCTTCTGGCAGGCATGAGACACGGGACGACGCCACCCAACACTCCAGACGGGTGGGGAAAACACAAGTTATCATGAAACTGTGGGAAACCTTCTGGTGGTGGAGTTGTTCTCGTTGTGTCTGGTGGTTCTGCCTCAAGCCGCGGGCAGGTTCCAACTGGCAAGACTGGTACAGAGAGGTTGTATTTATTTCGTTTTCCATGTTCTTTTCGACTTCGTTCTGTCGTCGTTTCGAGGGGCTTGGGGACTAGTTTTCGCGTGGTGCAAGGCCCGGGTGTTGGAGGTTCTCCCCTTCTGCCTCTTCTTCTGTCAGGGAGCTCCGAGGCCGGGACCCTTCATGGAGGTGCACACCTTGAAAGCTTCTCCCAACACCAACAGCTCGTCCTCTACCCGCGCAGAGGATCCTTCCTTCCTTCGTGCGAGCGAAGCGTGACCCCCGAAAGGGCTTGGAACGCGAGTGATGCTGTCCCCGCGTTTGTGCGCACGTGGTCCAAAGATACTCGTGAGCCTCGGGAGGAGAACTCTGTGCCGCAGTCTTGGTCGCGGAGGGCAACATGCGATTGACGGCATCTGGGGATCTTGCACCTCTTGGCATTGCTGAAGACGGATGAGTGCAAAGCAATGACACACGACAGAAACTCATGTGCTGCCACATGCTGTCGCCGTGCCCAAATGCGCCTAAAGTATAGATGCAGCCACTAAGGGGCGCATGTTTGGAAAGTGTGTCAGGGCCGGTGACGCCTTGGTTGACGTACGTAGACGAAACCCCAGACGGTGCCTGTTAATCACGAGACTCTTCATGTGACCAAGAGGCCCATGGTGCACACTAGGCACATGGTCCTAAACTGTCTTTTGGTTGAGCGAAAGGAAGGACAAACTGCATTAGGTCATTTCTCACTCTGTTGCTGTGGCCAAATTCCAGAGCTAGCATGGCCTGCTTGTGGTAATCATTCCAGCGGTGAGAGCTCTTCCACCGAACGCCCGGCCCCTTCTCTCTCTTTGCTGGTGCGCAAGATTCATCAAAAATTCTAGCTGGAGTGGCCAGGGCGCCCGCAAGGCATGTTGCAAACCAAGGGGAGACGGGCCAAGAAAGCCACCCGTAGTGACGCCTGCTTCTACTGAGTGGTCGGCCCTTGTCGATGCCCCCGCCTTTTTAGTTTTTAGCTGTGATATGTTGGGATCCCCCGTGTTGTTGTGCCATGCTTGTTGCTGGTTGCCATCTTTTCACCATGCGTGGATCTCAGCTTTGGTCATCAAAGGTTAGAAAAGACTCAAAGCTAGGCCCTCAACCTGTCCCCCAGACCATTTCTCAAACATGATCGGATACAGCACTCATATCGGTGGCTCTCCTCGCTCGTCTCTGTCGTCTTAGGTCCCTCCATGGCTCGACATCAGCAGACTCGGCACTCGAGTCACAGCACTTGTCAAGGCAACTTCCAGAACCAGCTCCCAATCTTGCACAGTAAACCGGGGGGAAGGGGGGGAGGGGTGCCTCCGGTGCTGGCTCTAGTTCTGAGGCAATCGTGCGTAGGTTGTCGCGTAGCTGTCTGACCTTCAGGCTCCCGAGCTGTAGGCGCGGATAACATGTGAGCATCAGCTGAGGCTACCGCACACGCGGTGTCGCCACGGAATCCTTCTTCGGCATCCTGTATGGACACCTGAGAAAGGACACACAGAGTTGCCACTTATTCTTATTCGTATTCTTGTTCTTATTCTTACGTAACATGAATAATATTCATATCAATATGCTGTAGAAGCACACGCAGCCTGTAGCCAGCCCAACCCTATTGTGCAATCCAAGGAGCTGCAGCCGTCGCGAGGCAGGTCCACAATGCCCTCATGTCTCGACGACATGCTGGGCAGTTTCATGTGGCTAGCAGCGGCTAGCATGTTCTATCTAGGATGCTGGTCAACCTTCCAGAAAGACCCGCATCTCGACTCGTTAAGCCTCCCGTATCAGTCGATCCTAGTGGCACCCACTGACTTTGCAGCGTCCCTGGCTTTTGAGCACTGCAAGGCAAACTATCACACACTACTTGCAACACAGCAAGGCAATTCCGGTGCTGCTTGCTTCAAGTGTCCCAAGATCGTCAAAAGCCCTACGTCACACAGAACAGCACAGGAAGCACAGGCACCTCGAAGGACTTCGCCCTGGGCTGGCTAACACGAGCTCTGCTTTCAGGTGCAACAGGGCTTTCAAAAACGCTATCAGCATTTGTCAGCCGTCCCGCCGCAGTCTCACACACGCGCGACCGTGCAGCACCGCTAGGACCGCGTAGGGGCTGCACACCCATGGAGCTGGTGCGCTGCAGTTGTTGCAACGCCTTGGATCTGGTGACGCGGTGAGCCAACACATCATATTGCCCTGACATTGCCCTATATCCCCATCCCTCGAAAGTCCTCTAGAATCACTCTCTGCTGTCCTTTCCATTTCCAGGCCACCTCCCTCTCACCTCCTTTCTCTAACTGTTTGCGGTCCTTTGCAAGCATCTCTGTGGCCACGGCTGTCGTTCGGGCTTGTTGTCCTCACCACACTGCGCACCTCAATGAAGGTGCCACAATCCCGCGTGAACTGCGAGTGGCCAGTTCTCTGAACCATCGTCCATTTTCAGGTCCCGGCTCAACTACGACCCACACGCAGATGACAGAAGACTTGTATACTCTGCTCTTCTGACCTGACTGGGACCCAAGCATTCCCACCGCTCACGGGTCGGAGAGGCTGTGTCCTTCAAGCGAGTCCCCGGCTCAGTTTTTCCGGCTTTCGAACGAAAGTCAAATTTGGCTTCACAAGGTCCAACAAGGTGCGAGATGACCCTCCCGACTGCCTAGGCAAACAGTCCTCCATGGAGGCCAACCTCTCCAGCCTCCTTCTCTGCAAGGCTGCCTGGATGAACTCCTCACAGTAATGTGCCGGTCCCCATTCGGAAGCCACAGCATGCGAATCTGTTACGCACTCTTTTGTTTTGCGCCGAGCACGCAAGGCCCCTCAGGTTGATTCTCCTCGCAGGCCGACTTTGACAGACATGCATTGGACATTGTTACATTGTTACATTGACCTCACCGTTTGTTGTACTGCTTGCAACAAAACGATCGAGAAGAGCTCTCCCGGCCTGTTGGCGCTTGCTTGTCCAAGGACTGCTGCAATGATCGAGTCTGCTCCCTTGCAGCAATGTACTTTGCCTCAGCTGCATCACATCACGCCATGCACGCTGCATGGCGAGCACTCTTAGCAGACCACCATCAGCTGCGTAGAGCGCAGCGAGGTGTGCCAAAGCATCTGCCCCACGTAGTCACCTTGGAGGTACGTCCGATCAAGAGGTTGAAAGCAAGTGTGGACGTTGCATCCGAAGCATGGAAGCTGCGAGCGTTTGTTGTCATGTCACGCTGCCGGTCAGCTGCAAGCTGTTGCCAGCGCTCGCTGAGATAGCCCCTGTCCAACAGATCGGAAGACCGCAAGCACCATGCGTGGTGGCCTACGCTATATTCACCTGAACATTGAACAGCTAGCCTCAACTCTTCCTCCAGGCGAGTCCTTGGCTGCGGCTTTGGCAGTTGCAGTGGGCACTGTCGAAGAGTGATAGCACTGAGGGATACTTTCTGTACCTCAAGTCGGAGACAACACGGCCATTTCAATTCATTGCGGCATGTTGATGCATGTTGGCCCACCCTCCACGGATGCAGGGGGGGGGGGGGGGAATTCCTGTCTTTTTTGAGATGTTTTCGTCACAGCCAGAATGTCTGGTGGTTGGATCCAGTTTGTTGGATCACATCGGAACGCCGACCCTCGTACTGCAGGTGGAGTCTCCTGCTCTTTGGCACAAGCATGTGGTCATCATCTGGCTACCTGCGAAACCAACCGCCTTCTGATTATTTTATGGCTCCGAAATACTGGGTACATGACAAGCGCGACTACAGTGTAGACTACATGCAGCTTCTGCCAAACGAAACACAAAACAACACCGTTAGTGGCACAGAAACAAAAAAATCGTGTTGTGCAGCTCCTCAAAAAGAAACATAGAAAGCCGCTCGCTGATGTGCAGAGGAACGGGCACTTTCCAAACGAGGGTCTACTTTTAGCACCACCTAAATAGAATACTTCTCTACACAAAGGACCTCACCCCAAGAAAGAGACCCATCATTCCAAGAAAGTCCCAGTTCAATTATGACTCGATACAACAAGCCGCCGCTCATCCACACAGCTATTTCACAAGCTGATCTGGAAGGGTTGCGGCACGGAGAGAAGTGGTGGCTGCAGCAACGGAACTGATGCTACTGCTGCTGACAGTATCACGGTTTTTGGTCCGGGCCTGGCCAGGACTAACATCCGCAAATTGCTTGAGCTTGTGCTGAGCTTAAGATTGAAAGCAGGCAAAACTCAAACGCCAAAGCCTGGCTGTCGGGCATGTCGATGTTAACTACTGCCAATCCATACGAGCTACGACGATTTAGGGCTTTTGGTTTGGATTAGGGCTCACGCCATGACACAGCTTCCCCAAATCTAATGACAAAATACTACTACAGTACATACTACCCAGCAATCA
Source organism: Symbiodinium natans (assembly GCA_905221605.1). Taxonomy (NCBI): domain Eukaryota; class Dinophyceae; order Suessiales; family Symbiodiniaceae; genus Symbiodinium; species Symbiodinium natans. The sequence continues at coordinate 243,930 of CAJNDS010002152.1, forward strand.
ACTCTACCAATGCTTTGCTGAGCTCGAAGCCCAAGCCCAAAACTTTACTACGCTATGTGCTACCGATGTGTTTCTTGCGACGTCGCTTGCTCACCAGCGAAGGCCAAATCCGAAAAGCTCCGCGCACTGCGCCGCTCCTCGGTGGCACATCCCCTGTGTGTGTGTGTGTGTGTGTGTGTGTGTGTGTGTGTGCGCGTGTGCGTGCGTGCGTGCGTGCGTGCGTGCGTGCGTGCGGGCGGGCGTGCGGGCGTGCGGGCGTGCGGGCGTGCGTGCGTGCGTGCGGGCGTGCGTGCGTGCGTGCGTGCGTGCGTGCGTGCGTGCGTGCGTGCGTGCGTGCGTGCGTGCGTGCGTGCGTGCGTGCGTGCGTGCGTGCGTGCGTGCGTGCGTGCGTGCGTGCGTGCGTGCGTGCGTGCGTGCGTGCGTGCTTGCGTGCGTGCGTGCGTGCGTGCGTGCGTGCGTGCGTGCGTGCGTGCGTGCGTGCGTGCGTGCGTGCGTGCGTGCGTGCGTGCGTGCGTGCGTGCGTGCGTGCGTGCGTGCGTGCGTGTGCTTGCGGGTGGCGTGTGTGCGTGTGTGCGTGTGGGCGTGTTGGGCGCGTGTGGGCGGCGCGGGCCGCGTGCGCGCGCGTGGCTCCCGTGCGCCCCGTGCGCCCGTGCCCGTGCGCCCGTGGGCCCCGTGGCGCCCGTGCGCCCCCCGTGCGCCGCGGCGCCCGCGTGCGCCCGCGTGCGCCCAGCGTGCGCCCGCGTGCGCCCGCGTGCGCCCGCGGCGCCGCGTGCGCCGCGTGCGCCCGCGGGCGCCCGTGCGCCCGGGCGCGGCCGTGCGCCGGCGCCCTGGCGCCCGTGCGCCCGTGCGCTCCGTGCGCCCGGCGCCCGTGCGCCCGTGCGCCCGTTGCGCCCGTCGCCCCGTGCGCCCCAGTGCGCCCGTGCGCCCGTGCGCCCGTGCGCGCGTGCGGGTGCGGGTGCGGGTGCGTGTGCGTGTGCGTGTGCGTGTGCGTGTGCGTGCGTGCGTGCAACTTGGATTCTTGTAAGTTTCAAGGGCTGGGATTGCCCCAATGCACGCGGTATGCTCGCACTAGTGCGCTGTTTTCTGGTTCCTGGACAAAGTGAAACAGTTTCGACTACTAGGATAGAGCACTGCGCATGTGACGCTCCTCTGTTGTTGCTGCTGCTGTTTCTGCTGCTGCACTAACGTGTGCAGGGTTCTGCCCAAGAAGCCCAGGTCGTTCTTAGCAACGTTCTTGCTAAACTGCTTACAATTCGAAACCCGAAACCAGGGCTACTTCTCAAGAACCGAGATTCATGTTGACAGCATCTGGGCCCAGCTCCAGTGCCGCCATGTTGCCCATCAAGTGAATTGGAAGCTGTCCCCATTGCAAGTTTTCGGAAAGCACCGGCAAGCCATTCACAATGCGTACGGGATGGGTGTGCTGCCTTGGTTGCTCAGCAACTTGGCCTACTGTAAGGAAGGTTAAACACTTATCTAGTCGTTGCAATGCAGTATGTAATTACTCTGCAGTTAGTTCCTGTATAGTTACCATATGGTTGCTATATCGATCTATACTATCTATACTAGTTACTTTTAACCATGGTAGGTAATGTCATTGTTTACGTAGTCAAAGTCTTTATGCTTTTGGACTGATAAGCTGCAAATTGGCAAGCAGGGGATCCGTGAAAATGTCGACTTTGGCACCTGTTGCGCAGATGAGGTGATCGGTCCTCATGACGGTGCCGTTGCCGAGAACCAACATCCAGCCTCCGTCCCAGGATGCCGACGCTATCTCCGTGAACTCATGTACCTTCACCTGGCCCTGGGCCTCAAGCTTGGACAGAACCACGTCCATCTCGGGGGTGATGGAACCACCATCGCGTACAGACTTCATGATTGCTGCACGATCCTCCAGTGGAGTCTTCTCGAACTGCTGTCGAAGCTGCCTGCGGTTCGCCGTCGCTGCCATCCAGGACAAATCAAGATCCCACTGCTTCACGCGGCGGCCCCTGCGGATGAGCAAATCGATTTGGCAATGCTTCCCGAGCTGCGTGCACAAGTGCGCTGAGGTGAGTCCACCGCCAACGATGACGCAGTGGCCCCTGATCCTGCTTGTGCGCGCAGGATCGTCAAACAGGTCCCAGGCGTGATAGACTTTGGCGCGGGCGGCTCGATCCAGTGCTTCGTAAAACGAAGGCCACTGTCGGCACCAGGTGGGCCCGCGGGCCACAACCACATGCCTGGCGAGGATGACACATCGGCCTTGAGCAGAAGTCACATGCACTTTCACGCCAGACTGATCGTCACAAGGCTCCAGTGATTCCACATGGGCATGCCACAGGCGATCTTCCAAGTGCCCAATGTGCACAAGATGCTGGCAGAAATCAACCATCAGATCATGAGAAGGCGCCTTAAAATTCCCATGCCAGCTGCGGTCTTGGGGCAAGTTCTCCAAAGTAAGAAAATCATCTCGATTGTTGCTCATCGCCCAGACTGAGAGTGATGTATGGGAAAAGGCATCAGGGTGCATCTCATCATGGGACCGCAGAAAATCAATGCCCAATGCTTCGAACTGATGCTTCCATCTTGTCATCCAGGCTCCACTGTCATCTACCACTGCGAACGTGTGGCTGCCAGCTTTGGGGAAGGTTTCCAGGTGTGCTTTCACATCTCTAGCCTCTTTCCACTCGCACAAACAGTCCTGGAAAGCCTTCTGCCCCAACATCAATCTGGATGCCATGGCCAGGCCATGTGGTCCTGCACCAATAATAAGGACATCGACAGTTGCTGGTGGAACTCGAAGTCCAGCATCTGCTTTCACACCCATGCTGGTGGTGCATCTAACTCAACAAATTTGCTCGATGCAGGAGGTGTCTCGGTGGGCGGCGCGTGTTCACTCCACAAGTTAATGCAGGCCTACTCCTCTTACTACCACTGCTCCTACTCCTGCTACTCAGTTGACCCTAAGCTCGACAGGAACCCGATTCTCTCGCAACCCCATGAAAGCCCTCAAGCCAATTGGGATTGGACCTTGGGATGGTCTGGGATGGTTTGAACTTGAGAGTGAGGAAATCTGTAATGAAGCAAGGGCAGCCTCACGGGTTGATTGATCCAGGGTTCCTTTTGGGCAGCATTCCAACCTTCTTTCGGGGATGGCCAAGCTACTCATCGAAGTGCTCAATAAGGAGCTCCGTGGCCCGCTGCTGTTGCTCCTTGCCGTCAACTTGCTCTCCCAGCAAGCAGCTACTTCTACTGGTAGCAGCTTTGCGAAGGTTTGCACAAGTCTTCCAGTGCAACGATGCGTTTGTCAGCGCCTGCCACCGGCACGGATCACGCAAGGCTTCTGCAATGCCCTCGGCGAAGGCCCCTGCGTCCTGCTGAGCAGACCAGACAAGACATCCGGCCGTTCCCTTCCAAAGTGCCTCCCCAAACCAGGTGTCCTCCCCTCCCGTCTGCACCACATAGCCCGGGAAGCTCTCAGGCGAGGCAATGCCCTCCACGCCCACGGGGGTGGTGACCACGACTAGGCCATGCTGCATGGCCTCCAGGACCTCAAGTCACGTCGAGAATCTTAAAAACAAAAAAACCTTCGCAGCCTATGTGGAAATTCTCTGTCTGCGGTCGGCCTTTCCCTTCACACCGGCGCCATAGCGCAATGGCGCCACCAGAAGCCGGTGTTGCCGCATGGCTTTCTGCACCGAGCGGCAGTAGCCGCGCACCTCAAAGAATAAGAAGGCAACACCGAAATCACTGTCTGTAAGGCTTGGGCCGGTTAAGACAAGGCCAAAGGCAGTGAGGCTGCGGCATAGGCACCGAGACTCTCTTGAGTCAGGGCAGCATCGTCTGGAGTCTGATTTGCGCCATAGACACTCAGCTCCAGGTCGGGAAACCGCTGGCGCACCAGTGGCCATACCTCTTGGATCAGCCACTTGGCGCAGTCCCGATTTGGTCTGTGGCGCCAGTTCCTTCGGAAGGGGTTCGAGATGCCTCTAGAGATCGTGAACGCGAGAGCATGGCATCCAAAGACAAGAACCACCAGGAATCAGGTTGAGCACAGCCAAGTCCGCAAACGCGCTGCTTGCTTTTGCTTTTGAGGCTTCCGAGGCCGACAAAGGAACGTGACAAAGCAGCTGAGGTGCTTGTGTGGGCCATCAAAGGCCGGAAGGAAAGCACAAGCTTGTTAGTCCAAGGCTCCCGATAAACATGGCGCCCTGCCGATCTTCATACCCTGGAAGAGCACCAGACCGGGCAAAGCCGAAGGGGGCTGCAAAGACCTGCACCCACACAGAAAACATATTATAGTATGTGATGGTATATAGTATATTATAGTAGATTATATAGTGTCTTATAGCATATTATAGTATATTATCGTATATTGTCAAATTGTAGTATATTATAGTGTATTCTAGTATATTAAAGTATATTATAGTATATCTACGCAAAACTGCACGTCACTTGTTGGCCGCATGGCTGCGACCTTCCAGCCAGGCACGCCATAGGTGTCCACTAGAAGCTTCCTCTCATCCTCCGAGATGGCGAGCGTCGCATCGCATCCTCTGATGTGGGAATTATAGTTTGTTATATTATATTTAGTATATTATAGTACATGATAGTATACTATAGTACATTATAGCATATGACAGAATATTATAGTATACTCTTATTTCTTGTAGTATATCCCCGGCTTCCTAGTCCAAAGCGAGCTCAGAGCTTGTTCATAACGGACCACCGCTTAGACCAGGCGTCGGTGGATGGACGCCAGCTCGCGCTGCAAGTCGTCGTCAAAGGCTGTCGGGCGGTAGGATACCTTGGGCGGAGCTCAAGAGCTCAGCCACAGGAATGTCTCGGTGGTGGCAATCTGCAAGCACTTCATGTATTTTCTTGCAGTTCTGGGCACAACCGTGCTGGCATCCGCGGCATCTTCAATCAGACGCTCACGACCTGCCGTGCGCTTGCTTTTGGAACTTGAGACACTGAACCCACCATAGCTACTGCATGTGCTTGTCAACTTGGCTCAGCGCCCAGACGAAGAGCATGGAAGTCTTGCATGTCCTTTCCCAGCCAAATGCCCTACGACTCAATCCCTGCCAAGCGCCGCAGTGTTGACACGAAGAATGCAAGGGTTGATAGTCCAGGATGCGCATGCTGTCCGGCAGCTTGTCTCGGACATAGTGCCCAAACCTTCCATGTCTATCTTCACGCCAGCTAAAGAAAGCGCCTTCGAGCATGTTCCCGTGCCCAGCCACCTCTCTTCAGCATTGAAGCCATCGAACAGGACCAGTTCTGGATTTCCAGCAGATTCCTGAGTGCGGGCAGTCAGCTCCGTGAGCCATCGCGAGGCCGAAAACAGATGAAATCCCGACCGGGATAGGGCCGCAACCCGGATGAAGCCAAGCTGTTCTTCACAACAGCCGAAGCTTGAACTCCCCCAACGTTTGTTTCGCAACACCGCAAAGCATCGAGCGCCGCCACCACAGAGGCCTCATCGTTGGTCTTGATACCTCAACACTTGTCCAGTAACCTGGGGGAACTAAAGTATTATAAGGGGATTATATTACCCCAAAAAGGTTAAAGGTTACCTACTCTATACTACTAAGAACAAGACCATTCAGGATGCCACAGGGCACAAACCACCATAGCAGTTGAAGAGCCTTCTGCCAAGAAGCGAAAGCACTGCACATCATTTGCGGCCGACAGCTTTCCCTGAGCACTGCCGGGACGGGCCGCCGAAGCAAAGGATACCGCATTGCCAGATTCCTGACGAACATGATGCATGCTTACCTCATGATCACAAGCTTCGTGATGCAGAGACTGCCCATGACTGCACTGCGACTTCTGCAAAGGTGGCGAGCGTCGAGGCTGCAGAAGCTGCGCAGCAGCCGAAGCCGGCCAGAAGTCACCCGACCGGCTGCAGACACATCTGGGTCAGGCCAGTTTGTGCTGATGACCTGAGCGCTCTCCAGCCACAATCAGACTAGCTCAGCATCTACCTTGAGGAGGATTTCCAGCCAAAGGGCCATTGCGCGGCGTGGAGCATTTGGTCTTCGGCATGCCTCCGATCGCGCCAGGTTCCCCGAGGTCGCGGATGAGCGAGGCGTGCCCTTGACGCGGCGGAAGATGATGGCCACGCGCCGCTTCGAGAGGAAGTCTTCCTCAGGGTGGCATGATGGCATGCGCTCGCTCGGCAGAGGGAGCGAAGAGACAGAGAGAAAAGGGAGAGCAGAGAGGAAGCGAGAGAGAAAGAATTTTTAAAACAAGTCAGGAATGGAGTAAAGATAGTGCCGTTTGAGGAGGGCATGCATGAAGGATAAGGCGGGCAGCTGTGCTCTCACAGGAAGGTCATCTTCACATGCGTGCTCGAGAACTAACCGATGAACCCATGCATCCCGCCGCAAACTGCCGCCCAGCTACAGGCTCGGGAATGCCATGTTGCCATTCATAGCCTTGCTGCAAAAGACTGATGATCTTGGGCAGACTCCCTTAACCAGCAAAACCCGCGAGCCCGGCGTGCAGCGCCGCGCAGCACCAGCAGGGAGCGAGCCGGGATGGCGACGCGCAATGGTGCAACTCCTGCCCCAAGCATCCACAGCTGAGAGCGGGTCTATGCTCGCACTAGACCACGATATCTGATAGATGATGTGCACCCATGTGCTGCATGCCAGAAAGCGGACCACAAGGGGAGCACCCTGGCTTGACAACACATGCAGACACAGTGGTCGACAAGTGCAATGAGTCCAATGCCTTGAGTCTCGGACGAGGACGACGAGGAGCTGAGGTTAGACCTCCCTCCCAGCTGGAAAGTCATCATGCATTCGCCCATGACCGTGACGGAGCAGACGCACTCTTCGTAAAGGCCTTGCAAGAATGAAGAAGTCTCAAGAGACAAGTAGAGCGAAAGAGACAGAGTGAAGCGGAGAGGCTGAGAAGATGACTGCAGCTCCCTAGTCTTTTTTCTCGTCTTGAGAGCAGACTTGTAGAAGGCGTTAAGGACTCCAAAAAGCCGTGGAAGGGAGTCTATTAACAGGAGCACCTATTCGAGGTCAGGCGGCCTACACTCCTCGCAGATCTTCTTTGTTTCTTTACTTATACTTCGGTTTCAGAGAAACTGCGATGCAACTCCGGGCGGCCACGATCGTCCCAGTGGAGAAGTAGCCTGGAGCCGTCACGGCTGTAATCGTTCACATTGGCCTCAGGAAGTGCCGAGGCCAATTCCTCCCTGCCGCAGTAGCATGCTCCAACGTGCCATAACTAAGCACAAAGAAGCTCTTTTGCAAATCACGCCCTTGCATAAGTAATCCGGCCGGCCTCATTTGCCACGAATCCCTTCAGGCAGCGGCTCCATGGGAGTCCTGGTTGCGAGAGCCTCTGTGACACCTTGAGGCGCCAGGCAGATAATTAACCCTAAACCTTTTGCAGCTGGACTTCTCACCACTGCCTCACCCTTATTCCCCAAGCAGAACAGGACTAAACCCCAAATCCTAAACCCTAAGCCCTAAACCCTATGAGGGATGCTTCGGGGAGGCCCGAGGGAGCTGCCTGCCCGAGGATGCCATCGGATGGCAGGTCCACTTCGCCGAGCTTAGGATCGGGAAGGCCTCTGGAGCTCTAAAGATTTAAATTTAGGGTTTAGGGTTTAGGGTTTAGGGTTTAGGGTTTAGGGTTTAGGGTTTAGGGGGTTTAGGGTTTAGGGGGTTACTCAATGGTCATGTGACAATCATTCTGGCACGTTTGTGGGGCCCAAAAGTCAAACAGTCCTACATGAAAGTGCCCCGTTAACCCAACGCAGATCAACCGCAGGGATTTGAGGTCAGAGACGGTGCACCCTCTTTGCAGACAAAGCCCCCGCATACCCCCGCCAAACCGCGAAACATAAACATCGATGACCTTCTATAACTTCACGTGCACGTCCTGGCGAAAACAAAAAGTTGACTCGGGCCCTGGGCTTTAGGCTTTGGGTTGGGCGTTGAACAAAAAGCTTATCTGGAACTGCTGACCCAAGGAACGCACCACACGCGGCCTCAGTGATCCCAGAACGCCGAAGTGCTTCACCTCGGTCGCCGCGGTCAGACAAGCCACCCACTGAACCTGACGCGGCCTGGAAAACCAGATCCTCCATGACTGTTGAATGCTGAGGCGCACGGTATAGAGTAGGAACTCCGAACTGCTCCTGAGGTGATCGGATCTGTGTGCATGAAGGCGGTTGGCAGTTAGAGTGCAAGATCCACATACATCTACAGCCCTTAAACCCTAAACCCTAAACCCTAAACTCTAAACCCAATTTCTACATTGGCCCTGGAACCTTAGAACCTTAGATTCTGCAGCTGCGGGCATCTGTCTCCTGCCGCCACTCGGGGTCCCCGTTGTCCAAGAACTCGGCCAGCTCATGCCCTTAAGGGGGGACACATCGAATGAGGTTGAAGTATGGTATATATATATATATGTATATATATATATATATATATACACTTCTTGTACCCCCAAAAAAGGACACCCGGTATAGACACTCACCAATATGATAAAGGAACCTTATATACACTCACCAATAACAGAAATATAGACCCTACGCCCTACTTCACATGAAGTCATGTTTGGCTTAACTTCTTTCACTCACAGGGCCCAGGGCTGGGGATGCAAGACCCAGTCTCCCTCCTCCTCCGTCAGGAACTCCGGGAAGAGATGAAACCCCTTCACCTGCTTCACGGCCTCCTCCACGCTCACGACCTCCACAGAGCAGAGCAGCGCCATTATATGCGTTGTGCAAACCACCTATCCAATTCTCCTGGGCTGAGAACTGCTTCACCTTTCCGATCTGAGAAGGGCACGATGGTGCACTGCAAGTCTTAGATGACCCCTGATGAAGTCTAGCAGGTCTAGCAGGTATATCTGGCGATACATGTGGGGAAAGTCCACCTTGCCTGGCAGGCCCTCGTGCACCGTGGTCGCAGCCTCGGGCCGCGTGAGCAGCGGGAGACGGCAGCACCGCCTCTCGAGACTCAAGAAGGAAAGAAGCACCAAAAAGGCAGAGGGCCACAGAGGTTCTCCATGACCGAGCTTCTCTTACCAGAGAGACACAGAAACCAGCTGAGTGCAGCTCTTACTGTTCTTCCTGCTGCAAATCCCTTCGCGCCAATGTTTCCGGGCCTGAGGCACACAGCCTCAGCTAGACAGAGCTGCGAACTCCAGATGACTGGCGTGCCGCTACCTGCTTCCTCCTCTAGGGCTTTCCCCTGCCTGCTTTTTGGTAAAACAAACTGGGTCCCGGGCACGGGAAGCACCGCTGCAGTCAGCGGAGTCGCACGGTGCCGCGCCTTTCACAGTGGTTCCTTCCTAAAAAACGCTTCCCGGAGGTTGGGAGGCTTAATCTTTGCTCTTGTTGTATGCACAGACGGATGCGGATCGCATTGCTGAGACAGTTTTGTACAGTTCAGTGCAGTCACAGCAAAGTACTGCATATGTGGTATGTGGCGCAGTACCTAGTACAATTCTTGCTTTGTTACGACTCCAACTCTTTACTAAAATCTTGTTGCTGGTGGGTATGTCTGCTTTCTTCCCGAAGCGACGTTGGCCTCCGTTAACTGCGAGCTTGCTTGAGTTGCGGATGACTCATGCGTCATACGGACGGTCCAAGCTCTATGGCTCCGAGACCTGGGCCAAGTGGTGCCGCTGCTGCAGCGTGGCAGCATTTGAGACCAGCGAGGGGCGCAGCCCTGGCGCGGTGAGCGCCGCGAGGATGCTGGGCCCAGCGATCACACTCGGTGCGTGACCCATCGTTGGCGGCGAGCTACGGAACCAGAAGCTAAGGTTCTCATAGGTTATAAGGGTATCAAACGTTTTCGGAAGCAACTGTGCGGCAATGGGAGGCTTCGGCATGGATTGCTGGTGGTTCTGTGCGTCTTTGTGTTCCGGGTCCTCTGAGCCCAGAGATTGAAGGCGTTGGGCAACTTCCCTGTCCTCAATGAAGGCTAGAACCCACAACATAGGGCTGGCAAAGGGTGGCTGGCAGGAATTGGAAGCTTGCGCGTCCCCGGAAAGTCCTGGGACGAGCTTCGAACCAAGGATACCTCCTCCTCTTTCGCCTTCTTCTCTTGCTCTTCGAGAGCTGCTTTCCGAGCTTCCTGCGCCAGCACAGCCTACTGCCAGACTCCCAGCTATGTGCAACATCGTGATGTCACTCTCGTTTTCAGAGCTACAAAGGCAAATCGCCCCAATTCGGTGAGAAACTTGCATGCTGCCAGGGCAGCGCAGCCGGCCTCGCAGAAAGCTAAGGCAATTTCGCAGGAAAACGAGTCAAACTGCTCTTTTACAAGAAGGTCTGTGAAAAGCATTAGAGCCAGCTGCCATTCTTGAGCTTTTGCACATGAAGAGATGGCGGAGTTGTTTGTCATAACGTTGCCAACCAGCCGCTTGGACGACAAGTCCGACAGCAACAGCAGCGACTTGCGCCACGCACAGCTGCCCTCACATGCTGCCAGTGTCGCACTGTAGACCGAAAGACCAGCCATGGATTCCAGCTTTTCCAGGCACTGAGCAGATCTGCGCCATTGTCCGGCATTTCCCAGAGCTGCAAGCAGGGCGTTGAAAGTGATGACATCTGCCTGTAGGTGCATGCAGCTAGCACCGTCAAGCAGAACCCATGCAAGCATCCATCTCTCGCTCTTCTCACACGCACTGATGCTCGCGTTGTACGTGATGAGATCCTTCCGCAGCCGCTTCAGCTGCAGCTGTGCATGGAGAAGGAGAGCCTGCTCCCACTCTTTTGCGTTCTCGCAGGCACTGATAGCAGCACTATGCACAACTCGGTCTCCGGATATGAGGTTGTGCCCCATGGCATGGACCATGGCCAGCGCATCCTCCCAGCGCCCGCCTTTCTCGGCCGCACTTACAATTGCACCATAGGTGATGACATCCACCTGCACAGTGTTGGATAGCAACTTTGCAAACAAGGCCAGGGCTGGTTCCCGTTGTGTGGCTTTCCCGCAGGCACTCATGGCAGCACTGATAAGGATGGCATCACCCTCCAAGTTCTCCTCTTCCATTTCCATCAGCAAATGCAGGGCTTGCTGCCATTCCTCTGCTTTCTCACAGGCGCTGATGACGGTACTGTAGCTGATCACGTCACTGGAGATGAGCGCGGAGCGCATCCGGTGCAGGATCAGCATCGCACCTTGCCAGGCCTTGCCCCTCTCGCAGGCCCTCATGCCAATGCTGTAGGAAATTAGGTCCCTCTCAAGCCCTTCATGCCGCGTTGCAGAAAACAACCTCAGAGCCTCCTTCCACTTCCGGCATTTGAGAGCACTGGAGATGAGTAAGTTAAAGCTGCGGATGGCGAGATTGGGTCTCCAAGCCTGGCTCTTGTTCACATGAACCATTGCGCAGTCGTGCAGGCTTCATCTGCCCATGTTGGGGCGGCATCTGGGACCTTCGAATCATCGACTGATCCGTCGATGAAAACGGCCTGCCTGATCTGCGAGACGATTTTGGCTGCCAGTGCTTCGGGCCCACATGTTTGGCGGGCACGCGCTCACCGGACAATCAAATCACATTGAAACCTGACGAAGCTTAGCACATCTGGTTTTTGGGCGGGTCATGCGACGCTCTTTGCCTTATCAGTGGCCAATGCGTCCACATGCGCGGTGCATGTGCTGTGCACGTGTTCGCTGCACGGGTTCAAGTATAGGCATTTCTGATGAGAGGCCTACACCTACGCTGTTGTAGCACCAACAACAATCAAGGTCGTAGGGTCGCAAGCAGGCTTGCCAAAACCCATGAAGCTTGGCCTCTGCTTCCGCTTCTTTCTGCGCTTCAAGGGCCTTGCGCTCCTCCTGTGCTGGGCACAATGTGCGGACGAAGTAGGCCGAAGCAGGCTGTACTGCCGGGTTGAGAGGCCATAAGCTGCTGGGCCTCTGCTTTCCGTGCAGCATCAGCTTGACGTCTGGCCTCCTGACCACACGTGGTACCACCGTGCACCACGTCGTGTCACAGCTGACTTCACAGCAAAGCAGCTAAGCAGTCATAACTCAGCACCTCCTCTGCCTGTGCGGCTTGCTGGGCTGCGGCTTCGTCTGCCTTCACCTGCACGGATGGGCAAGCAAAAGCAGACCATGTAGCCCTACAAATCGAAAGGTATACCATTTGACTGGGCATGCTGTAGTGCCTTCTCCTCATTTTGAGCTGTAGCCTCCTCCTCTTCCTCGTAGGAGTAAGACCTAAGGAATCGAAGGGAATTTTGCAAACATTTAGAAAGTTTTCATTGGGTTTAGGGAGTTTAGGGCCAGGGTGTATTCCACCTGGAGGATTTCGGGTTCCGCTGTTGCAGGACTCTCCCCCGACGAGGTCTTTTGGGTCGGATGAATGTTTGCCTCCTGCATTGCTGAGCGAGTCACTTAGCAGGGTGTGAATTAACATTCCTGTAGATTCTCATGCATGGCACATCGGTTTAGGGCTTATTACCCAGACGGTAGAACGTTGTACCTTTTCTTGGTCAGCCAAAAGGGTACCTCGGTTCATGGTTAGGATCTGATATATAGAAACGTAGGTACCCTAACAAAGTGGCACTGTGTGACTTTGTCACTATGGTTACGACGGTTGAGATCCTGTGATAAGAAACCAAGGTAACCGAATTGCATTACAGGGTCTAGGTGGGAATTAATATTCCCCCCCTTGAGGGTATCACGCAGCATCAGAGAAACTTTACGGGATCTTCTTGGAAGTTTTGCAGCTCTGCGGTTTCAGTATGTGAGTATAGACTCTGGACTTGGAAGCAGGTTTCGGGACTTGAAAGCAAGTCTTGGGATGCGCAGCCGAGGTGTTTTCCCTAAAGTGACAGCACAGCAGATGCTCCTGTCACGTCCGTCTGTGAGCCATTGCTTCACTCAGCAGACATAATGGCCTGGACATGGCTTTGCACATCAAACCGAAGGGAACGACTCGCGGTCTTCAGAATCGTTTTTGCGCAGGTGGCAAATTGCAGTGTATGAGCTTTTGCTCGTATGGTACAGCAACGGTTGCCTACGTTGCCTCCGTTATTGCCCCACTCGCTTTCCTCTGACAGCCGAACCCTAGCCGGATTGTGCAGAGTACAAAGAAGGTAGGGTTTAGGGTTGCGGGACTGGATGTGGGCATCTAGATCAGCAAAGCGAGCAGAAAAACACAAACACTCTGCAGAACATGAGATCATATCCTGGAACCCTTAAAAGAGACCCCATAGAACCCTTTCAAGAAGCCTGAATGGAACCCGTAAAGGAACCCTAGTCTAATTCTCACAATGCTCCTGTAGTGTGGTTCCAGTCTGGCGGCTTCGAGTTCTCCTAGGGAGCTCGCCAGTCCTTACCTGCTTGACGCAACACCGACACCTGCTTGACGATTTTGTAGTGGATGTGTGGGACATTGTTCACAAAAAGGAGCCGATAGCACGTCCCGAAGAATGGGAGGAGATACGACCCGGTCTTGTAGACCTGAGAGTTTCAGCACAAAAAGGAACCTTCCAGTATGGACCCCAAGAGTGAAGGTACCCCATGCCCCCCGTGCCCAATTTTGCCCAAAACCCACCTTGAGGGACAGCCAGCAAGGGATGCTCTCGCCCGGGCGAGTTACGGCATAATCCTGGCTACCTTCTACCGGCTTTACGCCCATGTTCGGAGTCAACGTCACCTGACAGGGTTTAGGGTTTCGACGTTTAGGGTTTAGGGTTTTAATCCCCACCCGTTTAGGGTTTAGGGTTTAGGGTTTAGGGTTTAGGGTTGTTTCTACCATTTGGTCCTTCAGGCACCTTGCTGAAGTCATTGAAGCCTAAAGTTCCACTCGGGGCTTTTCGCACACATTCCGCCATAACAGCCTGCTTCTCCATGGATGCTTTGGCAGCTGTTGGCTCGTCGAAGCACTCATACTCTGCAGTGATCGTCACTTGAGCAAATGGATAGTCATCATAACCTGGCAGCAGGGTTGGGCGAAATTGTCTTCAAATGGCTAAACGATACCCGTTGGACACGGGCCGAAGGGTTAAGCCACAAATTTATCTGGATAAAATCCTTGTGAACCAACCTTTCCGAGGATAAATTTTGATTTGTAGACATTAGGCTTGAGCCTCTCCGGGGGAGGCAAAAACGGACCTAAAGCATATTGAGACAGGCAAGGCCCCAGCGGATTAAATCCTCAGGCCCGACCCTTGTGCAGGACAGAGACAGACGGGGGAACATTACTCTGGATAAAATCCTGGGGCCTGACCCTGACAACAAACTGTGGATACACCTTCCATGACCGACCCAAGCAAGCATAATATGCACCCATGTTCCTGGGAGAAAATCCTAGGATCCGACAAGACACAGGCCTGATAAAAACCTCAGATCGGGATAACATCGGCGGCTTAACCCCCCCAATTGCGGCCAAGCATAACCAACCCCTAAACGGTAAAGTTCCGTCAGCTCAGCATGTATCACAGCATTAAGCTGTGTAAGCGTCGTTTCAGGACGAAATAGCATAAAGCATCAAATGTTTAAAAAGCACACTCCAAACAGCAACTACCAAAGACGACGGACGACGGACGACGGACGACGGCCGACGGACGACGGACGACGGACGACGGACGACGGGCGACGGGCGACGGGCGACCGGCGACCGGCGACCGGCGACCGGGGACCGGGGACCGTGGACCGGGGACCGGCGACCGGCGACCGCGACGGCGGCGACGACGACGACAACGACGACGACGACCACGACGACAACGACGACAACGACAGCAACGACGACCACAACAACGACCACAACGACCCACGACCAACGACAAACAACCAACAACCAACAACCAACAGGCAACAACCAACAGCCACAGCCAACAGCCAACAAGAACAGCCAACAAGAAACAAGACCAACAGCCAACAAGAACCAAGAAGAAGAACCAACAAGACGAACAACATGAAGAACCAAGAAGACGAAGAACAAAAAGAACAACGAGACGAACAACGAGAAGCACAACAAGAATAACAACAAGCAGAGCAACGAGAAGAACAACAAGAAGAACAAACAAGAAGAACAACAAGAAGAACAACAAGAAGAACAGCAAGAAGAGCAAGAAGAAGAAGAAGAAGAAGAACAACAACAACAACAGAGGCAACAACAGCAGCAACCACAGTAGCAGCAGCAGCAGCAGCAGCAGCAGCAACCGTGGCAGCGGCGGCAGCGACAGCGGCAGCGGCAGCGGCAGCGGCGGCAGCAGCAGCAGCAGCAGCAGCAGCAAAAACAACAACAGATACAGAGACAGCTGTTGAAAAAGCAACAGCAGCAGCAACAGCAACAGCAACAGCAACAGCAGCAGCAGCAGCAGCAGCAGCAGCAGCAGCAGCAGCAGCAGCAGCAGCAGCAACAGCAACAGCAACAGCCACAGCCACAGCCACAACCACAACCACAACCGCAACCACAACCACGACCACGACAACAAACAAAAGACGACGCAGACAACAGCAACGACAGGGACAACTACCACCGAAAGCCTAACGCACACAACAAAACAACAAACAACAAACCACTGCCAAAACCACCAACCAACCGACAAACCAACCAACCAAAAAACAAAAAAAAACAACCAAAACAACCAAAACCAACCAAAAACAACCAAAACCAACCAAAAACAACCAAAACCAACCAAAACCAACCAAAACCAACCAAAACCAACCAAAACCAACCAAAACCAACCAACACCAACCAAAAACAACCAAAACCTACCAAAACCTACCAAAACCAACCAAAACCAACCAAAACCAACCAAAACCAACCAAAACCAACCAAAAACCAACCAAAACCAACCAAAACCAACCAAAACCAACCAAAACCAACCAACACCAACCAACAACAACCAAAAACAACCAAAAAAAAAAACAACCAACCAAAACCAACCGAAACCTACCAAAACCAACCAAAACCAACCAAAACCAACCAAAACCAACCAAACCCAACCAAAACCAACCAAAATCAACCAAAACCAACCAAAACCAACCAAAACCAACCAAAACCAACCAAAACCAACCAAAACCAACCAAAACCAACCAAAACCAACCAAAACCAACCAAAACCAACCAAAACCAACCAAAAACAACCAAAAACAACCAAAACCAACCAAAAACAACCAAAAACAACCAAAACCAACCACCCAAAACAACAAAGACCAACCAAAACCAACCACCCAAAACAACAAAGACCAACCAAAACCAACCACCCAACCAACCAAAACCAACCAACCAAAACCAACCAAACAAACAACCAGCCAGCCAGCCAATCACCGCCACTAACAGTAACGGCAACGGCAACAGCAAGACAAGGACTCTCATCCAACAGGGGGCCGTGCAAGTCTAGATACCTAGCCATAAGAGGCTTGTGTCCGGCTCCTCTCTTGGGGAGGGATAATGCTCTCCACAAACGTGAAAGGTGCTTGGTCCGTCCCTGCCTGATACCGGGCCTGACACATCTCGCCAGCTTGCGAAGGCGAAGACTTGCGACTCCCTTTGCTTGTTCAGAACTTGATTATTAAGCCTATGGCCGCCACCCACAAACTTTGCTCCCTTTTTCGTGCCCACTGCGATGTGCTCGATTCTCGGCGCGGCACTATGCAACTGATCGAAAAGTTGTTCGAAGTCGGGATGTTCCAAGTCGTCCTCTATGGCCTCCAAGCCAACATTGACTGGGTCATCTTGATCGATCAGGAAATATTGAATGGCGACATGGACCACGAAGATGGCGACAAGCTGCAGAAGGACGCTCTTCCACTTGTCTGGATCTTGACGACAAACTGCAATGATGAAACTGAGGACCAGAAACTCTTCAAAAGCTAGCACGATAAAGCCGCAGCCCAAACTGGAGGTCGAACGCTTGCTTTCTTGGCCGCTCTCTGACAGAGGTGCCTCTGCATCTGACTCCGAGCTACTCATGGCGCCAGGTGATGTGCCTACACACAGGAGTGCGAAGAACTCCTAGCGTGCCCTCGCTGCCGAGCCAGTGAAGCTGCGGCGACGTTGGATCGACTCTGGGTTCTTGCTAGGGCATTCTAAATTCGAGTTCCCAAATTACGGAAACCTTATTACTCACTATAAAACTCTATGATGGCAACTTCAGTGAAATTCCTCAACAGACTGCAAACCTGCGAATCACACGTTGGACCTGCACAGCAGAGCGAAAATCCTGGATCGTAGCACCTTCTTTTGGTTTTCTTCTTTCTATGGGATGCTATCCATAACAGACGTATGTCTCAAACATGTCCTACAACAAACCCTGTTGTCGCCCTGGGCTCTGTCTTCTCTCTCTCTCTCTCTCTCCCTCTCTGTCTCTAGCTACAGTAATCCCCAAAGCCCAAAACCCAAACTCGAAACCCGAAACCCTGCACCCAAACTTCTATACCCAAAACCCTAAACCCCACATGTAAACCCTTAAGACCGGACCTCGAGTGCAAGGTTGCAAGAGGTGTGGTCAGAAGCGGAACCGTAAGATGCAGAGCAGAAGACTCTATAAGGATACCCCAACAAAAGGAACCACGAAGGAGACCGTAGGGAGCGTCTAGCGTTTAGGCCTTAGGGGTGCTTTGGGGTATAGATGGACCATGCTCGTGAGGACTCTGCAGCATGAACTCCACGAGTTGACTTGGTAATCAGAACAGGGTTTCTGGGTCTATTTTCGTATACATTGCAACTATGTAGGAACTACAAGGAAATGTGATTACTATTATGATTATTCTCATTATTCTCATTCTTATTGTATTCCGACCCCCGCAGTATAAAGCATTGAGACTTCCTCGATTTGAGGAGAGCTGGAACAGCCTGATCCTGATGTCATTGAGGTAGAGTCATGAGGAATCCGTCCTTCATCCATTGGCCGACTGTCTGGAGTTCCGCTGTACGGTTTAGGGTTGAGGTTGATGGCAAGATGTGGGGTTTCGATTCTTCCCTTCTCGATCCTTCAGTCCAGGCCAAACCTTCCAGTCGCTCAGGGACAAGTAAAGCTGTAGTCTGAACCTTACGGTACTAAATGCATCTGATGATGGCCTGCATTACCTTGAGGGTAGCATATGCCAGGCTCCCAGCTCAGAGGAGCCCAACACGAAGAGCTCAGTGTTGGGAACAGCCTCCACCTCCTAGGGCCATCTTTGATTCTCATGCGCTCTGTCAGAGGTGAGTCCATGAGAGTGCATGAGGGCGGGTCTTCCATGGCCTCGTCCTCCTCTTCCCGCTCTTCCCTGGCCTGCTTTGGAGCCATCTCTTCCTCCATCGCTGCCAGCACCTGCGTTTCGACAATCTGCCGAATCAGGATGCGACCCTGCACGGCTGAAATCAGCCGCGCCTTCTGGGCAGCTGCCTTTCTGGCATCGGCCGGCTTTGCAGCCTTCTCGGCCTTCTCGGCCTTCTCGGCCTTCTGGGCCTTCTGGGCCTTCTCGGCCTTGCCCTGCAGCTTGAGACGCGAAACATGGGTAAGATATGGCTTTTGAAGCGCGCGCTCTCTCTTTTCTTGCAGAGCGTTCTCTGGTGTCACTTTTGGCTGGGGCTGGCGCGGCCTTGTCAGGGTCGGGCTTTCTTCGGCGATGTCTGGGCCTTCGCACACAAAGCCCCAGGAATCCTTCGGAAAATCATCTTTGGGGGGCCCTATGGAAGTCTCACACCAAAGTGGGCTCGTCAAACTTGTTTAGAAGCGCGCCGGTGGGAGCGACTGCGGGACACTTGGCCACGCCTCGAATCCGGCCAATGGAAGATGACCAACATGTATCAAGAATTGGATTTCTAATGGCTTGACTTGCGACTTGCATCGCTATAGAAGGCTTCAACACAACCTTCCCTTCCTTGAGTCCCGCACTCGCGGCTGTCCCTGTCCCATCCTGAGCGCCGCCTGCGCCGGCGATGCCGCCCTTCGCGCTCACCGTGACCTGCATCCGATGTACGCCAAGCCTTTGCTGTGGAAGCTGCGATACTTGCAAATGGAATTGGCCGCTACATTCCGCTACATCATGCTTTGCAAAGTGAACCCAATTCAGAGCGATGCCATGCGATGCCTCTGTCATCTTCGCGCAGCTCGCGCGGGCGCTTCTCCGGTTCCTCATGAGCCCGGGCAGATTCCGTCATGGCTGCATGGGGTGAGGGTGAGAACAAGGAGCTGCCTTGGGAGGCTCCTTGGCAGCGAGTGGGCAGGATCGCCTCAGCGGTTGCCCAGATAGGTTTCTGGCGCTTGCGGCTTGCGCGCATCTGGCAGTGTCCGAGCGCAGTGGTGAGCAGATGGTCAAAGCAGCCAGGTCTGCGGCTCGCCGCGTCCTTCCCACACAATGGGCTCCTCCTCGCAGGGCTTTCGACATACATTCCAACCCCCTTTCCGCCTTTTGCCCTAATCCGAAGGCTCCTCCTCCTTAGGCTTCTCATTTGCTGCGTCAATGAGCTCTTGGGGAATCTCCCTGCATGTGCAAGCATCCCCGTGGGAGCCCAATTTTTCAGCCCCGTGTCGAGCAGATCGGGGCGCACTCCCCGGCAATTTGCGCAGCTGCCAAGCGGGCCTGCCCAAAGCAAACGCTTCGAAGCCCTTGTCAGATGCACGACATAGAACAGGATCATGATATAACAATAAAGTAATCTATGAAATAACCGAATAAAACGACAATATAGAAATTAATATAGTGTAGTATGCCAACATAGGAACAATTTCGGGACTAGGTGCACCAAGTTGGGCTTGGGGTGTTTTGTTCTCCTTGGCCTACGTACCCGAAATAGCTTCTCGCAGCATACAGTCGTGTAGACATGTCGCGCTGCCTTTGCCAGCTTCGGGTTCAAGTGGCACCTCGATGCAAAAGTTCTTGTGCAGAGACACACAGGTTTAAGCAACCCTAAACCCTAAACCCTAAACCCTGAACCCTAAACCCTAAACCCTAAACCCTAAACCCCATAAGCCCTAACCCTTTTCCGGCAGGCGAGCCCGGCAAGAGAAGAGTTCAGGGAGCGCCTCTGATGGCCCCCAAATCATATAACACTGTCTAACATGCAAGGCACCCGCACTCTCATGCCCATTCTGTGGGTTGAGGTCAAAGGGCCACAGGTGACTTTGAATTATTGGAATCGGCTGCCCTTTGGCAGATGTTCCAGCCCCTGGCTCGGCTTTGGGTCCAGGATGGTCCAAGTGCTTGTTGACTTTAGGACCGTAGCTGCTGGGCATTTGCATATCAAGGTGCAAAGAATAAGCAAAGGAAGTGGGGTGTTCTCTTAGCTACCGTGCAGTACCCTGGGTCTTCTTGGCTACGCTCTCTGGGCATGAAAACTTGGGATGTGCCATGGCTGGTCATGTCAACATGCGCGGTCGGCGGCTCGAAAGCTCGCGAGCCGGGGTCTTCCCCAATCCGATGACCTTCCAACAACGTTCGAATTCAGGAGACAGGGTGCAAGGTGCGGGATGAAAAGCACAAGTTTTGGTAATCAACCAAAAACGATGCGAGGCCAGAAGCCAAGAAAAACCGAGGCCCCTGCCTCAGTCGATAAAAATGTCGGGCAAGGGCTCAAAGCCGCCGCAGGCGACAGGCAGCCCAATTGGCACGGATGGACTCAAGGCAAAGCTACAGCTGTCGACGATGGCATTGGGGTTCCCACCTGATCAAAACAGGCGTTTCGAGAAACATGCATGGTCTTGCTGTGCCTTGCTATGCCTAGTTGCGAGGCCTCGGGCACCATTCAGATTTTGGACAGCGCACAGAACACTTCCGGAGCAGATGACTCAGCGCGCTCCATAACTGCAGTCTCGAGGCATAGGTCCCGCACTTGACGCAGCAACGATCTGTGCACGCGATCGCAGTGAATGCCCTTGTTGTCGACCTTTCGGAAGACTCCTGCCAAAGAGGGCAAGCTCACAAAGCTCACCCGCAGGGGGTGCAGCTGCTCAACGAGGCAACAATGACAAAATGCCACGCATCCTCGACCAGGCTGCGGTAACACGTAATCCTCAATTGCCAAGCACAAGAGCTTTTGTTGAACACAAGAGGCAGCATCTCTTCAAGCAACCCCATGCTGGGGCCAAGGTACGGGATCCAAGAAGGTATGCTTCAGGACCACCTCTTCGCGCGCAGTGACAATGCCGATAGTTCGCTTCCGTGGGTGCTTATAAGGCTACTCTTCAGGCTTGAGCTCCCACGGAGGTGAATGTAGGTACTGCTACAAAGCATATCCTAACAAACGGTAGCTGCAAGGGAGCTTGAAATTTAGAACAACCCCCCGTCTGTCAGGAGTTGAAGATGCCACTGAGCTTTTCGGTCATTCCAGAAAAGATCGGACTCATTGGCAGGATCCTACCTTGCAAGCGCCTCTGGAACCTGTCCAGGGAACGGTCCGCCGTTCAGTGTTGGGATGTGTTGGGATGTGTTGGGCTAAGGTGTCAAAACACGTTCGAGGGCCTTCTCCTGTGCATCGAGCAGGACGAGACGCTTGGAAGCTCGCGGGTCGCATTGCATGGCGACCTAGCGTGGGACCCGTGGCAGCTCGACCGGCAGCTCAACAACACTTTTTGGGCAGCGGGCCTGCATGCTGCTCCATGCATACTCCTGCCAGATGCACACCTACTCGGCATCTCGGTGCTTCATGTGCTTCTCTCGGACACACATCATGCTACCAACAGTACCTGACCACACTTTGCTTCACTGTCTCCTCGGGAGTCATGTTCAGGTTGAGCGTCGCTCTCCGCTGTAGCTTTGGGAGTGCCCAAAGGCGACTCTCCACACCGAGGCCATGTCGTATTCGCCCCAGCTTGCCTGCGAAAACCATTGGATACAAAGCCATAATCCGCCAAGGGGGTCGGGCCGCAGGCGTCTGGGTTCCATGAAGCAGCCAGCAGGCGCTCCCCACCTCTAATCCCCCTCCCCAAGATGTTGTTTCCCCCACCCCGGCCCGATATGACCCGATCTCGGGCTTGGGTTGCCTTGCCGCTGGGCAGGCTCAGGCCGAGGCGGGTCGCGCAGCGTTAAGAGCTTTAAGAGCCGTTAACATTCAACCCATTGGGATCTCAGCAGGGCTACCGCCCATGTCTAACATAAGCCAGGCCACGAATGAAGTCCTGAGCAGGGGTGCTCAGTCGACACACTCCAACATCACGCTCTGGGGTAAGCAGTATGTGCCGCCCAAGTGCTGCAACCAGTGTTCGAGGCAGTTGGACCCTTTCCTTCTGCGCTTCGCCATCCTGAAGTGGCGTTGGAACCACGTGCGCCACAAGCACCTCCTCTGCTCTTCAAACTGAAGATGTACTTAGCATTCTGACGGGTGTCCAGACTGTTTCCGTAGACTGTGTAGCTGCAGGTTGCCATCTCGCCACGTTCAAACTCGATCACGAATTCAGGCTCAACAGGTCCTCGGCAAGATCTGCCCTATGCCGGATGACTCAGCCGACGCCTCGACAGTTCTAGACATCGCGGCGAATGCGGCGATTGATGCTGAGGCATTCTCGATGCTTGCTGACGAAGTCGTCTGCAGTGATCATCACGACCAGAGGCCATTTAGGCATGCCTCCCATGCGCCCCACCCTCAGCTCCGAGAGCAAAGACCTAACAGACTATAGTAGCAGACAGCTTAGTAGGGTTCGGGCAGCACACACAGAAGCACCAGAGTCACTACAGCTGCTGTCGCCGTGGCACCGCTCCAGCGCACTGCAAAAGCTTCGGCTCACGGTTCGCAAGGCCATCATCGGAGCGCCTTCATGGCAGAGCTGCATTAAGGCCTCGGAAGGGGGAAGATGACTCAGAAGTATTCTAGGCTCACTGCTTTTTTGAGACTGTCCCAAAAACGCCAAACCCCACACCCCAAACTCGAAGAGAAGGCAAAACACAACTCCGACTCAAAGTGCAACCTCTGGCCTCCAAGGCCGGCCCAGCCACCACATCTGGCGCCGGGCTGTGTGACCTGCAGCATTCAATGGTTCGGTCACGTTTCGGTGGAGGGGCGGGCCGGCCTAAGACTGCATCGATGTATAGTTCGTAGCTTTAGCGCAAAAAAGTCTCGGGGGCCGGCAAATCATGACCGCGCAGAGCCGCGTTGACCTGCCGAGTGAGAAGCAGATGGCACATGAAAAGCGGAGAGTCCTTTGTATATTGCGTATGATTTGTCACGCAGCCATACATTATACATTATTACACCTTCTAACCTTCTTCTCATCAGCAGCCTGGCTCCCGCTTGAGCCCAACGAGCTCGGGAGCTGCATGGCAGGGGGCATCATTGGCTACTGGCTTGTGCAGCTAGCGGCAGCGAAGACAAGGGGCTGACCAATGCCAGCTTGGCAGAAGAGTGCGCCAAGGGTTCAGAGTGCCAACCGCGCAAGAAGCCAGGGCTCGGGCTGGTATGCCAGGACGACCTCAGGCTGCAAGAGTTAGGCCATGGCCACAAAATAAATGTCTTGGCAAATCTCTGAGAAGGCAGCCTTCATTGTTGTGGTGTCAAAGGCGGGCTGGTTGAACTGAACGCCTCGGACATGGCACCATGGCACTGGCGGCCAGAACTTGGCGAAATGATGGATGTTTGCCCTGCCAAGGAGGTGGCTCTGCTCTGCAAAGGACGTCGTATCAACCATGGTTTTGGCCTGACATGGGCAACAACACGCATGGCAGGAGCTACTGCGATGTTCACCCATCAGAGGAATGCCCTTCCTTCACCTTCCATTTGCTACAGTCTTCTCAAAGACACCAGAGGCAAGAAGCTGTTGTTCGAGGCGGAAGGTTTAGATTTCGGTGCCCGTCTTCGAACCTGCTTCTGCAAACTTGGCGAAGGGCCTCGGTAAAGGCTAGGACGCGCTCCTCGACGAGGAATTTCTCCCTCAGCGACAGAAGAACGACCGTTTGCCTCTTGACTCAGCGAAAAACAACACGCCACAGATTCATCTAGAAGGGTGCATCTGGGTGGAAACTTCCTGTCTAGACAGCGACTTGTCCAAAACTCTCACTTCACAACTTCCGACAAGAGCAGCGCGTCCGCTTCACCACCTGGGCAGAACCTGAACGGCGCTTGGAGGCCGGGCCACACATTCGACAAAAGGCACACCAAAGGCACACAACATGCAGAGCCAAGAGAAAGGACTTTTTTCGGTTCCAACGAAAGATGGCGTTTGGTCCGTTTGGAGGCTGTACTCTGAGACGCTCTGCTTCTCCAGGAAGTCTGCGAGATCGTGGTACGGCAGGGGCCAGCGCAATGCATCTGCACAGCTTCGTGCATGGTGCACATCCACGAAGTTCCGCGATACGGCAATGCAATCCTGTAAGTTTGTAACCATGTGAGGCACACCACCCGGAACCAGGATCATCTCACCGGCCTCAACTTCGACATCCACGCGCCAAGTTTCAGGCAGCGTTTCAGGGAAGATCTGATCATGACGAATCTGGTGCCGGAAATGCTCTGAGTCGCAGCCGGGCCGTACTTCCAGTTGCAGCTTGTCCCTTCTCTTCAAGAGCTTGAACTGGTCGGCGACATGCAGCGGCCAGAAGGACCATCGCTTCCGGCCCCCTAGAACAAGCTGAATAAATTGACTCTCTGCGCCGTCCACATGGACGCCACACTGGGAACCCCTCGGCTGCACAAACAAGCTGGGGTGGTCCCAGAAGGGGTCCTGACCACGCTCACCTGCAAATGGGGACTGCCCTATCAAATCACAAGACTCCAGAAAACTGGGCCAGCGTATCCTTGACGCCAGCTCTGGGCAGGCGGTTTCCAAAGGGTGGTCAAAGAGAACCTGCTGTCCACCCTCTGTCCAGCCTCGCACCACTGCTCCCAAACTTCGGTCTCCGATGTCTTTCACTTGTGCCATCTTGGCCCACACCTCATGGCCCGGGCCGTACTCCATCAGCTGCAACTGTCGGCCTTGGCATAGGTCGACCAGCTGTTGGGCATCGAGGAGAGGAAGCGTACCTTCTGGGCACTTGGCCACGACAGGCCGCCGGGAGATGGAATATTGCTCGAAAAGGTCATCAGGTAAGCAACTCAATCGGTCCACCTTGGCGAACATTAGAGAAGCCTCTGCCTCAGCTGTTGTTGGCGGACATGAGCGCGTCCCTTCAGCTCGTCTGCCTTGCATCTCGAAGATGCGCGGCTCAGGCGATTCCTTCCCGAAGCGTCTTCTCTTGCAGGGAAGTGGGTTCTGCATATTTGGCTCCTCGGCTGCATCCGGGTATTGCAACAGAATCTGCTTGACCGCGGCTAAAAATCGGCCGGCTGCATGGGGCAGCTGACTTCGCTGAGCAAGCGCTAGGGCACGCTGGGCACACTGCAATGCCTTTGCTGGATTTGGACATGGCAGGCACTCTAGATGGCGAATCACCAGCTGGTCCATGGCTTCGACAAGCCTTTCAGTTGCAACACTTGCCGCTGGGCGCGCCGCGGCGTTCGCTACATTGCGATTGCTCGTGGCTTCGAGGCTGGGGGCCACGGGGGAACACATGGGCTCCAGCTCCAGGCTTAAATCCACCAGGTCCTCCAGCGCAGCTCGCGCGGCCCGCCTCAAAGCCTGGGACTCTTGGACATAGCAGCTCTCCAGGCAGTTTGTAGCGGAGAAGCCCAGGAGGTCAGCCACATCTTGGGCCTCTGCCATGCCTTCGGCTACATCCTTCTTCGGCGCTGTCCTGCCCGCGACAGCCTTGAGAATGGGATGCACTTTCAGCAAGTTGCTGTCACCTAGCAGCGACGAAACAGTGCTCGCCAGCCGAGGCATGCTCAGGCGACTACAGGCACTCGCCATAGCTCACTTCAGGGATGAAAAAACACAACACTTGCGAGCCGAAATCAAGGGTACTAGTTCTGAGCTTCTGAGCCAAAACGGCGAGGCATCATACACACCGTGAACATGCCAAGGTCGCATGCTGTGGAGCCTCTTTCCTTGAACTCAACGAGCGCGAAGGGCTGACCGTCACTGTCCTGAGCACGTGCGGATTAGCTGGGCCGATCCCTTCATGAAAGAAGTGCCGCCGCCTTGTCCAGTCGAAGCGCCTCTAGCTCACCAAACTGCTTGCATATCAACCTGGCTTTGGTTTCACTTGCAGATCCTTTCCAGGTATATTGACAAAGCTTCTTGTGATAAAGGAGGGTTCAGAGGAAAGGAAAGCTCAGGGTGGACATGGGGGACTGAAGTCGTGGCTTTGTGTCATTGGTCTGTCCTTCCTGTGCGGCCTGTGTTGCGCAAGTCTAGCATGGAAAGGGGGAACGTCGAGGGGCCACGATTCAGCGAGCAATTGCCACCATGCAGCCTGCGGTCAATGGCTCGATTTCCATGAAAGCGTTCGAAGCATTCACGGGCATTGCTTGGTGAAACGATGTTGTCGAGACTTGAACAGCGATGAGAGTCCCTGGTGGTAGAAGCGGTTCAGCGTGAGGTACTATGGCCAACATCGGGTGATAGGTGCTGCGAAGTACTGCGGGGACTCAGCCAACAGGATGTTAGCTTGCGGCACTCTCTCGACATGAGGCACACGTCCATCCACTTCGTGGTGTCGTGCCGATTGAGAGCACATGCCATTTCTCACCTAACCCTATGCAGACTTCAACGACCACTCACAACTGCAAAGATCGTGCGTGGTGCCAGTCTGCAGATCTCACACTCTGGCCGCATTGCGCCACTGAGCACCGGTGAAGGCTCTGGTCCTGCAAGGTGAACGCACTCACCCGACATGCTCGCCCACCTTCCGAGCACTCTCTCAACGGAATCTGGAAGATTGCTTCCTCATCCCATGCGCAAAGCGTTGGATGTTCGGCATGCCCGACCAGAGGGCATGGCACTGCCTGAAAGGCCATGCATGAGTGCCATCAATCACATCCTGCACGAACATCAACTGTCAAGCTCCAGTGGCCAATGAAAAAGAAGTCAAAGAAATCATGCATAGTGTCCACACATGTGGCAACAGACAATGAAAGAGATGCACTGCCACTTCAAGACAGAACCCGCCCCAGCTAGGCTTCGCAGGCGCGACACCTGCAAATGGCACTCCAGAGTCCTCAAGTCAAGACCGCATTGGGTTCCATGCACCATGAGGAGGACAAACTGCACACGGGCTGTTCACAACGAAGTCCTTGTTTTTGAGCAAGGGGGCACCCCAGGAAGGCTCTTGGAACCTCCAGAATTACGGGCCATCTGCTGCGCCCAGAACTTGAAAGGTGATCTACTTACTGTTGGTTAGTGGGGAATGAGGGAGTGAGACACCCTATATCCCCCTATATATACCCTCCTAGGGATTCTAAAAGGGTACCTGATTCAATCCCCCTGCTAACCAACAGTAGGTCTAGGGAGACCGCTGAATCCCAAGGAGTGCCTCACACTGCCCTCGCCCAACGGACTGGCATCTATGTCCGCATTGCTTCCTCGATCTCCCTCGCTTTCCTGCACAAGACGTTAACGTCTGGGTTTAGAGTTTGAGGGCTTGCATGAGGGGCTTAGGAGTCTGTATGAGGCCTGAGATAATATGGGTTCGGACGTCGTTCCAAAGACCATTGCCACAACTTTGCCTCTTCATGCTTTTCCTTTCTTTCATAGGGTTTGGGGGCGACGCTCTCTCCCCCCACCCATGTCTTCTCTCCCTCTCTTGATGAAGGCACGAGGGTGCTGTCAGAACAGCTTCAAAAATCCATGCTGCTGCCAACCCTGCCGTCGGATGCAGAAGTCTGTTGCTCGAGCTACAAGCACTACTAATGAATATGTGCTTCAATGCGACTGACTGTGACTATGACGGGCTGAAGCCACAGGAGACCGCCTCAGGCGCAGCATGCTGGTCTGCAAAGCGCTGTAAGTCCATCTGCTTCAGGTGGCCTTACTTCTGTTGCTTCTTATGAGCGAATATGAGCCAGGGTTTAGCTAGCTCCTGCAAGCAGACCGACGATGGCCGAGCAAAACTTGTTACTCGATCTGCGTGCCGACCGTATCTAATCCGCCTACCCACGGGTTAAGGCGAGATGCAGTTGTTGAAGAGCATGTACTTGGGGAAGTTCACCTCGGACGAATCATGTGATGCTCTGCAAGACTCCCAGCAGTTGCCCAACTGCGCAAAGCATGTTGACCGAAGTCTGGCACCTACAGTAGTTGTAGCATGTTCCTCCCCTCCCCTTCCCCCTCTCCCATTCCAGCATCCCTGGTTCAACCTTCACTTACATACCCACATGCTCGTGCTTCATGACACGCATCAACATGCATGCGGACAATCGCAGTCCTGAGATGCCCACCAATCCGCCAGTCCAAACTGGTTTGGGCCGGACACCAGCTTGGCACATTGTGCGTGTCTGCGCCAAAGACTCCTGGAGCTCCTCGAGATTTTTCCCCAAGGGAACCAAGGGCACAAGAGGGCGCACAAGAGACCCTTCGAGTGATGCACTGAGCGATACCAACTTCCCGACACTCGCGCAGACGGGGCCTTGTTCACCTCGCCCTTCTCGGTGACCTTCATAGGGGGGAGGTATCAAAGGGAGAAGTGGCTGAGAGCCAGGCTTGCGACAGTAAGAGCCCAACATCAGCAAGCTTTTTCCATCGGTTGAGCTCTGTTGTCAGCGGGTGGCATGCCTAGTCGAGACTCTGCACCCCTAGGCGGCCGCAAGGTCGCTGGATGGCATCCGAGCCTGCATGACTTCGGCGGCCGACTGCCGCAGGGCCGGGGAGGAGTGCGAGTGGCGGATGGAGGCGAGCTTTTGGTGCGCACCATCCTGCCGCCAGCACGCACACTTATTGCAACTGCCTTCTGCCAACTCTACACTCCAGACTCTAAACTCCAGACTCTAACCTCCAGACTCTAACCTCCAGCTTGGTAGACTATGGCTTGCCCTGCCGGTCCCAGTAGGCGCCGACTTTCGCCTGTTTGGACTCCAGCTGCGCCATCGGCCCCTGGCACCCGCAGAGCACCAGGCGTTCAAAGGCACCGGAACAGGCACTCTGAGACAGCACTGGATAGCGCAGGCACTGCAATCTACCACCTCGTTCATACCTCGCAGGAACACAGGAAAACCTTCGTAGATGCCCGCTACTTGGAGGTAGCAGTTACAGCTAAGGTGTGGCCTTTTGGAGCAGCGAAAACCCTACTACGACCTAAACATGAACCTCCAAAAGGGGCGCCTGAGGTTCCTGGTCCGAAGGCTTCCATGGAGCCGTTGCGCCCTCTCAGGAGGTCACTTTTAGGTCCCTTTTCTGTGAGGAATCGTCTGGAAGGCCGGTAAGAGGAGCGTGGAGCAATCCCCACGCGCTTGCTTGCTTAGATTCTACTAACCACACTGACGGGGACTTCGATGGAGAGCTGGTCTTGCTATCATGCAGGTACCCGCCTGGAAGGGCACATCTGGACCCCTGCGGGTGGACTGTCGGGAGTTCGTGAAGAGGCAAAGCTGACTTCGTAAACTCGTAAACCAGCTTCCAGGCTGCCTCACCGGACCTCTGGTCAGAGGGTGGTTCCCAAAGCGATAGCCCCCACTGCTGGGGGCTAAGCCATAGTGTTCGGCCACCACCGCCTGAAGAACTCTGCAACAACAAACCCTGCGTTCGAAACACGGACGCTCTTCGAGCCTGATCTTTGATTCGCATCTCCGTGCGCATGCGTGCCTGACCCGAGGACCAAAAGGTGGTTGCGAAGCATGGCCCCCCGTCTTCCCACATGTTGCTATAATTGCTCAACAGGCAAGCTTTCACATTCCACATGCTCAGCAGAGGCCTTCTCATGGTCCAGCAGTAGGGTGTGGGGCTTGCGACTGGAGATCGGAACGAATGGCATCCTGGGAGCCCACGGAGGCCTTGGCACAACCCCCTTGGGAAGGGGTGCAGAACACAGAAAAAGAGAATTATAGAGAACTTCCCCCCACCCTCCCCACATCCTCCCACTCTCCCTCCCCCCCCCCAACTCTTGGGATTCTCGCTTCTCCGGGGGCTCCGCCGTCAGCAGCTTTGAGCCAGAAACGCACAATGGGTTTCCAGAGACATGCTGCGGAGGTTGGGCACAACAAGCAGGCTGGCGCTACTTACGACTTGCTACTTACGAGGACTCACATGAGCTGCAGGGCGATGGCCCGCCAACACTCCAGCATCCAAACTTGCCAGGCTGCCTCACTTCCTCCTCCGTAACCTGGCAGAACCCTCCCACCTCCCCTCCTGCTCTCTGCTCATAGCTTCAAATCCCCGACGCACAGATTGTGGTTTTTTTTCAAGATCCTCTAAAGACTTCTCGTTTCACGAATGGATGATTAAATAACCCGGAGTCCCTGTACCCAGCACTACCCTCAGGCAGTACTTCCAGCCACCTCCGGAGCCAGGCCCGCGATGTGAACCTGACTCTGTCGGGGCGCACGCTTAGCGCGGCGCCGGGGAGCTTTTACGTCTTGTGGAAGCTGGGGGGGCTGAAAGGTTGCTGCTGATCACGGTGGCATTTCTGAGCCGATTTCATCTTCTGAAGACGTGACGCTACTCTAACCCCTGTCTTGTAGAGACGTGCTGAAGTCGCTTTCCTCAGGGCTGCACTGTTCGGAGCCTCTTGTCTTCCTCTGCTTCCTTGAACTTCCTGGGCAAATCAGTCGACTCGACTAGCGGACATCATCACGCAAGCCGGAGCACCAGCCAGCTTGATGCACCTTCCCTAAAAACGCTACGTAGGGACGATGATGCGGAACCGAACTCCATCAGAACCAGCCAGGTGAAGATCCAGCATTCCTCCTCGACTCCATGGTCGCTACACAGTTTGCTCCTACAGCGCCACAGGCTGGCAACCGGAGTCTTCTCCGTGCCCCCAGCCTTTAAAATGAAAATTGTGACTTCACAACGGACTATCATCATGTTGCCAGGTCGCGCAGCCTGGATGCTCGACTTAAGGATATCTAGAACACACCGGATTTGAAAGGGAAAATGCACCAACCAAGCATGGGAGTCAGCGCAAGCCTCCACAACTGCATGCCAACTCCTACCTCAGGTCCCGCTCACTTCTGCATGACCCGAGTACAGAATACCACGACGATCGCACTCCTGCATGTAGCATGAGAGTCACACATCTCACTCTCTCTCCCTTTCACACACACCCACGCGCGCGCGCACGCTCCGTTTGCAAAGGCCAGCGCGAGGCTCGCAAATTGCTTTCACACGGACATCCCCGCGCCCCAAGGGCTGTCCTCCCGCTCAATTCTTGAGCGCTTGCATCGCAGGCTTGATGACATCAATCGCCTTGTTTCAGGCAGCATGGTGTGCTGCGGCCACTTCGTCAATTCTAGTCTGACGCTTTTGGTCCAGGTGCGCTCTTGGCGTACATCATCGGAACGACCACCCACACCAGATTCGATCCTGACATGCACGTCGGCGGTCTATGGTATCCGGCAGTTGTGCCATGTTGTGCTGTAGCCGAGCCACCAATGAAGGCCCACCACCAGTGGATAGACTTGGGTCCATCCGTGTGGGTCCACTTCCAACCTTTGCCTGGGGCATGTGGATCCTCAAGGTTTCGCATAACGGCAAAACGATGGCAACGGG
The DNA here is from genome assembly GCA_905221605.1 of Symbiodinium natans. NCBI lineage: Eukaryota > Dinophyceae > Suessiales > Symbiodiniaceae > Symbiodinium > Symbiodinium natans. The sequence goes on from CAJNDS010002152.1 coordinate 275,349, forward strand.
TCGGCCTCTCATCCAGTTCATCCATCCTCGCGTGCATCTGCTCCATATGCTCCATTATATGGGCTTGCGCCGCACCCCTAGCAACAACATGTGGTCTACGTGGTAAGAGAGCAAAAGAGTCCTGGCACCAGCTCATCTGACCAGAACACGACTGTGCCGAAGGCGTGCAGTGCACTGACGACAAGCTGCACCGGATACCCTGAGATTCTTCCAAATGCTTCCAATGTTCTCAGGACATGAGACCCTTTGCCAAACAGCTCGGTTTGTTGAGCCGAGGCTCTGTACCAGGCATTGTCCAGAATTCCCTGCAGGGTATTCGGGGCCGTTAAGGAGGCTTTTTGCACCGATGCTTGCCGCAACGAATCACTTCCACATCGCTGCCTTCAGCCAAAGGCAGCAGAGCGCACCGTCGATGATTCCGGCAGGCACTTCCACTGCCAAGACGACCTGGCAAGGAACGGAAACGCTCGGAAACTTCAGAGTTCGGGCTCGCATCCATCAGCTGCAGTAGTGCAGTCTTACTTTTTGTTTAGAGCATGCCCAAGGCTTCATGTCACAAGGCAGGGGCCTTGTCGATGCTGGCCTTCGTGCCATGGTAGTCGGCTGGCGGCTTCAGTTTGTAGCCTGGGCTTATGGTTTCGGCCTCGAGAGACAGTCGTGGCCTTGTCTTTTCTAGTTCGGGTAACGCCGGTCGTAGTCGCCGTAGCTGAAGAAGGCTTGGCAGAATGGATTCCAGGATTTGAACCTTATTCCCAACAAGCACAGAATGTCACAAAGGAGCACCTAGCATCTCGTATGCTCCGGGTCCTAACCAGAAGTTCAGTTCTGCGCCCCTCCTTCCACTCAGCGTAGTCGAAGAAGTTCAGCAAGCCTGCGTCTGGCAGGTTTCTTTCAAGGCATACTTTGATCAAGCCCTCATCTTCTCTCAACAGCGGCCCATTCTGCCAGGAAGCTGATCTCCCAGCCGAAGTGAATGTAAAAATTCGCTGCCAGCCACACCTCGGACATAGAAAATCCGATTCTTTCCAGCGCAAGCCACACAGAGCTGCTGCAGCTGGGTGGCCATGTTCCATTTCTCCCAGTAAGTCAGCGTCATGGCTGGGGGCTTTCCCAAGTTCCTACTCTTGCCTGGATGCTGCGGACTGCGCGGACAACTTCTTGCTGAATACGTCTCGCTTGCGGCGGTGTGGCGAGATGGCAGTAAAGGGACCGTGACACTGCGACCCCCAGCTTGTCCCGAGCCGGCGGCCGGAAGTACTCTGCCTGAACTCCCTGGGGCTCAGTGTTGGTGGCCGCTTCCTCCTCCTGGTCCTCAGGCCTCATACGCGCGGAGGTCATCCGAACACTTGTGGCGCACACACACACACACACACACAAAGGCTACATTAAAACCGAAAATGAACACAAAGCCTTTGCCAAGGCCTTCTAAAGTTGCAGCAGAGTCCGGGCATCGCACACCGTTTCCCAAGGCCGCTGGATGTTCCACATCTCGCACCAGGAGTCGATATGGCTTATGGGGGGGTGGAGATCAATTACTGTGTGGGATTCTTTTTGGGCAGGCTGATCATAGAGAGTGGTATACAGCATAATACTAGTGTACCAACGCAGAGCCCCGAGAGCCAAAAAAAACAAAACAACGGCTCACTACTTGGTTCAGACTCGCACAGCACTCTTTTGCTATCCTGATCCTGCCCCGGATCCCCACCATCTCCCTTCTGCCTTCCGGGCCATGTCTTTGGAGCCCGGGTCCATCACGGAGATCTGCAAAGCCAAGAGGGTGAACGAGTCGGTCCAAGATTCCCAATCCCCTCCCGCCTCGATGGCTTGTCCCATCACCTCTCATGGGGGGCCATTTCCGCTAGCTGCTGTGACGGATGGCAGCTGAAACAGCCAGCCTTTGTGCCACTGAGCTGGTGTGCCTGGCATCTGGCGCTGCGAGCAGCCAGCAGTGTCAGCACAGCTCGGGAGACCCGGAAGCCTCCAAAACACCTTTGGAGGTTGCGAAGTCCACTTGCGCGAAGAACTCCGCTGTCCTCCCCCCATCTTCCCCCGAACATTGACAGCCACCACGACAAGTCGGTTCAGTGGCTTCGGGTCTCACTCTCGCAAATTCTGTGGAAGCCAGCAGATTGTCCTACCCTGGTAGGACCTGAAGAGGACCTCACAGTAGCAGTCTCTGGCTTGGCTCTCCTCTTTCACTTGCCACACTTTCCCTCCACACTCGAACATCAACAAACGCGAAAGGCCACGCACTTGGCAGTCGTGGTAAGTGCTCCGCGCGCTCGATTGCATCGCATTGCCTTCGGTTGCATCTGGACTCGAGGATCAGGCTGACACCTGCAGCGTCCTGAAGCTGAAAGCTGCCAAGTCACTCGAAAGTCTCGCGCAGAACCTGCTCACTGACCTGAGGACCTTGGCCCAGCTGCTTGTAAACATCCCTGCGAAACTAAACGACCACTTCACAAGGGACAGTGATGCACAATGCAGGTGCCCACACAATGCAACGCACAAAAGAATACGACAGCAAGACAAAGCAGTTTCCCTTTCACGGGTTGCACGCTCAAGTTCCGGATGTAGATGGAGTTTCGAGCCTCAGCTTGCTGCAACATTGAAAGCGCCACACGCCATTCTGCCTGGTGTGGTGTGTTATACTTTGCGGCCAGGTCTGACCCATCCTCACTCTTGTGACTCTTGTGGTCTTGCATACTTTTTTTGCCTCTTCCTTGAGGTCAGAACTGCGAAGGCCATGGCTGACAGAGGCCACTGAGTGGACGAGGCAGCCAAGTGAGTCTGGTGTGGCAGCCTTTGAGCTTGGTGCCAAGCGCTTCCGCGCAGTGCGGTGTGTCGGTTCTTAGGGCTGAGGGCTGAAGGGCTGAGGGCTGCCAGCAGGCACTGGCTAGTCGTTTCCTGCTGATTCACTCTGGCCGCTGTAGACTCAGGAATCTGTGCATGACGACTTCAATTCACTTGGAAAAGCAAAGGCAACATGTAAAGACACTGGCTGGAGCCGATCGGACGGAACAGGCAGCACAACCCATAAAGTGCTTGGCAGCCGGCACCACGCAACCCATAACGGGAATCCTCTTTAGCTCCCAGTCTGTAATCCAACCATCTGGAAGCGACACAGACAGTGGCAGGATCTTTTTATCTTTTTGCCGCTGTGTCACGAACCACTGTGCATCAAGAAGTAGACTGCCACAACCAGCATCACAAGCATCAACCCAGCTATCATGTAAACCATCCTCTTGTTCTGATCTGCTCGCCGGAGCATGCTGTCGAGCGTGTGGCCAGCTGCACTGTAGTTCTGACCCACTTTGCCCATGTTCTCGCGGCTGCGTTCCATGACTTCTCTCTGCTGCCGCAGATCGCCCATGACATCGATGCCGATCTGCTCCGATTCAAGAGCTGCCCGCTTGGCTTCCGTCAGCTTTCGGGAGGCATCCAACATGGACCGGTTCATGTCCTCTGCCTGGTATTCACTTGATGGCTTTCCGAGGGCTGTCGCCTCTTCAAGAAGAAGACCTCTGCTGACAGTTTCGGAAGCTTTACGACGCTCCGACAATGCCTGCCTGCATTGCTGGACCTTGGAGTGTACAGGCCCCCGTGCTTCCGGTGGCATTGCTCTTGCTTCCAGCTCCATTTGCTTGATGGCCTGTTCGGCTCTGGAGATCTGGCGCTCGGCATCTGAAAGATGCCTTGCTGCAGACTCATTCCTAGCGCGTTCCAGGCACTCATCTGCTTCCTGGCAAAGCCTTGCGAAGTCGGCTTCGTACTCTGCAAACATCTCCGACACTGTTACATGCTGCGCCATGGCCGCCACACTCTCCACTAGGAGATGCGCCTCGAAGTGAACTATCTACCGAGCAGCCGTGGAAGTGTCACCAAGTGCTTGTTGCAGCACCTCATAACCCCTATCACGATCACTTTGACGAATTGATACTGTAACAACGCTCCATGTTCTGCACAAGGCTCGGAGCCAAAGACAGGGGCCGAAACTGGGCACGGTGAGCCTTACTTTTGACTGCTACATGCCGCTGGTATCAGCTGGTGTCAACACCAAATCATGCCAGCGACTCCCGTCGCAGTAGCCCGACACTTTTTCTTGGATATGCGTGCAATCTCTGTGCAATGCCATGCTTTTCGACCCTGGTAGCCCGACGCCGGCAGCAAGCCGCTTTATTCGTCGGTGGTCGATGGGGAACATGAAGGAATGACTTTTGGCAGGCGTTGGCAAGAGAGGTACATATCACTGCATCATCACATGCTTCAGCCATTTGCTGATGTTTGGTCTGCCGGCACTAGTACATGCTTGAAGCTGCATCTCTTGAGCATGGCCAAAACTCCTGGCCTACCGGGTTACCTGTGCAGCAAATCTGCCTTAGGCAGGTGTCACGCGCAAACAGGGTGACCACTTTCCACATAGCAGCCACCATCCAGTAAAAGAGTTTTCATTAGGGAGGCACAGACTATGCAACGCAGTGTTAGCGAGTCTTCGTGCCTCAACTTCAAAGTCGTGGGCGTTGCATGAAAAACACGCTTGCCGCATACCTTGTGCAGTGGGAATCTGACGGCGTGCTTCGTCGTTTTCAGCAGGTCAGGAACTTTGCAACACGCACGCAGTGAGACCTTGCCGGCACTCCTTGTAGGAAGGATGCTGGCAGGGATCCAGCTACGCGTCGGCGCTGCCAAAATGAACATTGTAGCCAACTTTTAATCTCTCGCTAAGTCTAAGTTCTCTTCATGACTCAGACATGGGCAGGACACGGGCAGCATACAACTGCGGCAACTGCAGTTTTGCCGAATCGGCTGATTTTGGTGTCCCAGCATTGGCCAGCAGTCAAGCACCCTGTGATCAGCAGGGATGTGTGTGTGTGTGCGCGTGTCACAGAAAGTTGGACATGCATCTGATGGTGTACAGGACAGTTCCCATCCACGCCTCATAGTCCGTGGAACTTGGGACCATGGCCACACCCACAATTGCTCCTGCGCTGGGGATCGCCAAGGCATCTTGGCTACTAAGCTCACCTCTGCCGGGTTGGAGTTTGGGGTGACTGCAGGAGCTTGTTTCTCCACGGATCGCTCCCGCAACTCGCAACTACCTGGGATTCAGCAGCGATTGTGCTCACAAAATGCCAAGAGTAGCCACACCTCTACCATACACGTACTACTTTGAGCAGGAGCGCTCTGTAACACTGCATGTCGCACTCTCTTTGCATCGTGCGTTTATCATGGGTGTTGCGACATGCAGTGCACGCTGGTGGCTTTGCAAACCCGGCCCTGGTGCGCATGAAACCAACTCAAGGTCGTTTACACGACATGATGGTGCTCACTCGTAAAGTCCCACAGGGCACAGGGCCGACAAAGCCAAGTGAGACATCTCATACGGGTGCTTTTGAGCTTCAGGCTGCCATCTCTTTGATCTAGCCTGTAGCCTCCTGCAGAAGGCAGCTGAAGAAAGCCAGCATTCTGAGACGTTATGAGACGTGGGGCTGTTGTCTTCAGTTGCCCACAGACATCACTATCACAAATTACCATGCGAAGCGGACAATGCTTTGGCTGTCGCGCAAAGACAAAAAGGGGGGAAATCTGATCGCCGCGGTCGGGCGTCTGGGACTGAAAGGATGCAGGCCAGCGCAGGAGGATTCTCTCAAATGCAGTGCTTTGGGGCGTGTAGCCTGCGCCCGATATCTAAGTGAGACAGAAGCTTGAAGCTTTTGCTGTTTCTATGTTGTGGGCTCGGTCGACACCTGCCTCTTGCGCCTCTAAGACGCTGAAACCAGATAATGTATGGTTGTAAGATTGCTTGCATGTTGGACCGAACAGCAAAGCAGCGCCTAGATTCTGAGACTGTGGAAGGTGAGAGCTGATCGGTAAAGCCCGCTTGGCCTCAGGCGGGTGTAGGAAGGGCTTAGCCGGAGTGACTCTCTCTGGATGCGGAGTGGTTCGGAACTGCACACTACGCCGGCCTTCCATATGGAAGAGGCCAGACATTAACCAGAGCTCCTCGCTCTCGATTCCGGTGGTCATGCCTGCAGAATCACTGGTTTAGTGAATCTATGGTGATTCTCTGATGACGCGGCGGCACACCCGACTCCCCGCTCCTGGACAAAGCTTGCACTTTCACAAAGCACCCCGAGAAACCCTTTGGTGACATACGTTGAACTGTCGGCCTCCACGGCGGTGTAGGCGACCTGCGCACCGCGTCGGCTTCGTATGCGTCCAAGGAGGCGCACACCTTAGCCGCAGCATTAATAGCGGAAATGGGCTGAGGGTCGCCATGAAAACCCAAAGTCATGAGGTTGGCCTGAGGTTGCCCACCCGCGCTCTCAGCTCAAAACAGCTGTGGGTCACTCTAGCGATTCGGGCCCTCGACTTAAGCTTGCGTGCATTCGAGTGCAACCTTCTTCTGACGTCGTGAAGTTCCGCTTGTACAAGAAGATGGTGGAAGGGCGAAGGCTGCCCACCGAGCGACTCGGGACAGTCGCCCTGTCTGAATCATGGTGCTTCAAGATCTCTCTTGTTCACCACATATGCTTGTGAAGTTCTGCCGACAAGCCATGAGAAGGGTTGCATTCTGCAGTTCAGCGCGCCCTTCCTCAGCCAACATCTTCACCCTGCGGTCACCACTGAGGACAGCACCGAGAACTACCATGCTCAAAGAGAAGCAGCCGGCCATAAACGAACCAAAGATGTCGACAATCTCTCGAGATTCGAGCTCCTTTGCACATCACAATGTCTAACCGCTGCACCAAAAAAAACGTCCTGGCAGTCCTGGGCGCGCACCCGCACCTTCTCATAATGCATCATGACATTCCTCAGAATTACCGGGGCAAAGGAGAATCGATACATGCGCAAGCTCACAGCAACCTGAGGAAAAAATGTCGGAACGTCCAACCCTAAACTTGACAGCGCTTAACCGGTTAACGATCCATGACATGTGGGGGTTTACGAAAATAGGGGGGACCCCTAAAACAGACCCCAAAACAGTTGGATCCCCTTAGAATGGAGAATTTAACTAGGCAACCTGAATTTCGGAAACCACCATGTGTGACCTCTCCCAGAGCGAGGGAAGCGGCGACACATAGGAGGGTAGCTCACTCTTGGCCTGCTCGGTGAGGGTCAAGTAGCGGCCTCTTCGAGAGGGGCCATCGAGGCTTCAGTGTGCCCAGTGTCCACCATTTGAAAGAGGGTATTCTTGCTTCCTGGCTCCTGTTTTTCTGGGCCTCTCGACATGAACTTGACATGAACTTTGCAGCTGCTGGGATCTGCAGGATCTGAGAGCGGGGCGTCGCCGGCGCTTGCCTCCTTTGCCGCACTCAGCGGTACATTCGCTCCACCTGGTGAAGAGAATGTGAAGAGGATGTTCGGCAGCCAGCTTGACCATCTAGCCGTTTGCCGTTAGAGTGGTCTTCGTTTGGCAGAAACAGTAGCGGCGACACTCTTCCGACATTCATCCAAGCGACTCGCCCCAGCTCAGCCACTCGCAGAATTTTTGTCCAGTGCAACGTCTCGGACATTCCCCAATCTCCATGAGCTCTTTGGGTTGGCATTCCTTGCCGCCTCCGCCGGACATCCCACTTCCGCATGGTGGCCGGGACATGAACGTGCTTAGCAGCTCTTCATTCTAGCCAAGCAGCCATTGCGTGGGAAATCCAGGATCTTCCTGACACGTGGCAGCCACGTACCGGAATTGGTTAGCCACTTCAATCTAGAGCCCCCTTCAGCTGCAACCGGCCGATATCTCCACTGAGATCATGAAACTCTTGCTCTGCCACGCCTTATCCTTGTGCGCTCACCTAGGCTTGGGCAAGCAGCAAGTACGTGGCAGCCAGAAAAAAGTCATCCATCGATGAGCCCTGTAAACCCTCAGCCCACCAAACGCAAGGTTCACAAACAGGACAAAGTCGCCGCTGCACTTGTTGCAAAGGCCCCAGGATTCCCAGGAACCGAAGGTGCAGTCCACAGGCTTCAGTTCACTGATCCCACAGGGGTGGCGGCTGCACTCCTTGGTGTGGAGATGCGTGCTACCAAAAAGGCCTCTTCCTGTGAAGTGACACAGGCCAGAAGAGGGACGAAAGGGCGGCACCCACGATTACGACCATTTAGAAACGCCCACAACACGACGCGTGGTTCAGCCACTACTGCGCCGGGCCAATAGTTCGACCCACCGACATCTAGAAGTCCTTACACATGTTCCCCGCCCTCCTCCCCATAGACTCCTGACACAAGTGAGCCTGGGGGACTCCTCCGGAGCTTCTATAGTACTATATTTTTAAAACGGGGTATTAATTTCTCCGCTGGCAGGCGTAGGGAAAACTCCACTTCTCGGCACTCCGCGACTCCGTGCAAGTCTTCACTTTCTGCCATCCAACATGTGCTGTGGGTCGAAACTTTCGGCCCGGGGGTGCCTTCCGTAAGCACTTTTTGAAGCAGACTCTGGCCACCAAAACGCATGCTGTTTTCCGTCTAAGCCCTTTTTGAAGCAGACTCTGGCCACCAAAACGCATGCTGCCTTTCGTAAGCACTTTTTGAAGCAGACTCTACCCACCAAAACGCATGCTGTTTTCCGTAAAAGCCCATTTTGAAGCAGACTCTGGCCACCAAAACGCATGCTGCGCCGGGCCAATAGTTCGACCCACCGACATCTAGAAGTCCTTACACATGTTCCCCGCCCTCCTCCCCATAGACTCCTGACACAAGTGAGCCTGGGGGACTCCTCCGGAGCTTCTATAGTACTATATTTTTAAAACGGGGTATTAAGTTCTCCGCTGGCAGGCGTAGGGAAAACTCCACTTCTCGGCACTCCGCGACTCCGTGCAAGTCTTCACTTTCTGCCATCCAACATGTGCTGTGGGTCGAAACTTTCGGCCCGGGGGTGCCTTCCGTAAGCACTTTTTGAAGCAGACTCTGGCCACCAAAACGCATGCTGTTTTCCGTCTAAGCCCTTTTTGAAGCAGACTCTGGCCACCAAAACGCATGCTGCCTTTCGTAAGCACTTTTTGAAGCAGACTCTACCCACCAAAACGCATGCTGTTTTCCGTAAAAGCCCATTTTG